>BLFK01000272.1:448489-457918 GCA_014634185.1 Astreopora myriophthalma
CTTAGCCCTCCACCACAGACAACATTCATCTGCTTAGGTACTGAACGTTGATAAAAGCATTTACCTAATGCATCCACATGTTGCTTAATTTCTGTGCAAGTTACACTTTACTGACTAAACAATCACTCTTAACTCATAAGTGCAGCTCATACTGATCATGTGATTAGATGCATGGCCAGTAAATGTCAAATACACTGAAAGAAGGGTTTCTGATCGACAAACACCCTCAAATTTATTTTCCTCTACATGTCTTAAGGTATCAGCCACCCTTCAGGACCGTCCACACGCGGATTGCTGTAGCGTTAGTTGTTTTTATAAAAACCCCCTATAAACTATATATTTTTTAAAAGCTTAATAATTCCAAATTATGGATTTGAACTAACAAAAACTATTTACTTAAATGTGTTTTGAAATTGGAACGCTTTGTGTAAAAGTACACGTCTCTATAAACCATGTTCCACTCTGCCGGAAATAAATGGAAGAAAACAATTAACACCGCATTCGCTTCTCAACACGTTCCACTAAAAAAACGTGTCTGCGAATTTTAATACTCCTTTTGATTTTAAAGCTAGAGCTTTTTTTTCCACAGGGAGTGTTGACTAATTGCCTTCCCCAACAAACGCACTTGTCAAAAATCTGAGACACGGTTTTTTAGTGAAACGTGTTGAGAAGCAAATGCGGTGTTAATTGTTTTCCTCCGTTTATTTTCCGGCGGGAGTGGAACATGATTTATAGAGACGTGTACGTTCCAATTTCGAAACACATTTAAGTAAATAGTTTTTGTTAGTTCAAATCCATAATTTGGAATTATTAAGCTTTTAAAAAATATATGGTTTATAGGGGTTTTTATAAAAACAACTAACGCTACAGCGAT
Organism: Astreopora myriophthalma; assembly: GCA_014634185.1. Lineage (NCBI taxonomy): Eukaryota > Metazoa > Cnidaria > Anthozoa > Scleractinia > Acroporidae > Astreopora > Astreopora myriophthalma. The sequence goes on from BLFK01000272.1 coordinate 449,364, forward strand.
CCGTGCACGGATGGTCCTGAAGGGTGGCTGATACCTTAGATGCTATGTGATAGTTTTGACTTTAATACCATGTTTTACTAGTGCAAGCATGCAATTTGTTATTTAAATGATATTTTACCACAATGTTGTGGTAATATTGTGCAGACACAGTCCCAGTCTCCAATACTCATGCTGAAGGCTCTTTTAGGCATTCCTGCTTTAAATCCTTGTAAAATACATACATATAATTGTGATGTTTCCTTTAGATAACAAGTCACGATGTAAAAGATAAACAAACATTCAATACACGCACAAATCCTCAGTCACATGGACTGCCATGATGGTGGAAAAGAACATTTCCCAAAAGTCCGTAGCAACACACATATAAACTACAACATCTGGTTGCTAGACTCTTGGTAAATAATATAAACATTATAATAATTATATATTTACCAACGTACGTATACGTTAACTCAACTTCATGCATGGAACAATGCACTTTTCAATCTTTGGAGAAACTTTGATAGTGCAAAAAAACTGTCTGCTAAGTTACATTCCTGGTGAGGAGGCCTAACAGAAACTACTAAGCTTATATAAATTAGGCCTCCCCATATAAAACATCTAACACGTTGAACCTACAAGATGGCAATGGATATTACAATTGAATAGTCTTTACATAATGTCTTACAAACATTTAGTTATTTAACATACTGAAATATAAAGCAGTGACAAATTTTACAAGCTTAAAACAACTTGACCCCAGCAGAACTAAATAACTATTTAAGATTATCAATAGCTGTTGAAAAAGAATTCCTCAAGTGCTTTTTTGAAGGAAGCCGTTGTGGTAGAATTAATGATAACATAGTTAAGAGAATTGTAAAACTTAGGTCTGTGATAGAAAACAAGAAAATACTGTTTGATGTTAGTCCAACAGAAAAGCAAACGAAATGCGAAAAGATAGATGCTGCAAGGATCCTGATAGAAAGTTGGAGAAAAAGGTATTTCTTTTGCTAACCAATACTGGAAGTACTTAATTTATTGGCGACTGAATCAGATATTTCTTGGCAATCAGATATTCATACTGAATTTGCTTTAGGCTTTGATTTCTTCTGATTCAAGATTTCATTCCAAACTTTCCAAGTAGCATGGGTATTTTGATTTTACGTCTTCTAATTTCTTCTGACAATACAATCATCTAGCTGTTTGCAAGGCATAATTTAATTTGTTTCTTCTTGTAGAGTGAATCATTGCTCTGTGATGGTTTATGAAGATATTGCTTAAAACGTTTTTTTCCTTCTAATCGACCTAAGAAGAGCTTTTGTTAACCATGGTTCAAGGTTAACTTCCTTACAGGTAAACAATCATTATATATTTCAGTAAATTTTAAAGAAAACCATTGCATGGAATAGAGTGTATGTGGATCATTATAACCTTCCAGTGAAGACCAAACAACACCTTCAAGTTTTCTACGAAACTCGGATAGATTATTCAGGTTCTTGTCTCGAACAAAAATTGGATCTTGCCTAGAGTGATGTAATAGTGTGTTGTCTGAATGAATAGAGAAAACAGGCAGATGATCTGAAATGTCAGTAAACAATAAACTACTTCTCGAACAGACAAAGAAATTCTTCACAAAAATATTATCTACTAACATAGCTGTGGCAGGTAGTTTTTTATTAACTAGGTATTCTTTCTGACTATAGTTAGTTTTATATCATTCTGTGGCAAGGATGAATGGTTAGCCCTAAGTTAGTACCAGTACACAGCATGTGTAAAACAATAAATGCTGCATTCTGCTTCACTGATCAAAGCTTGGTTTTCTTGCTATGTGATTGCTATCATGCAATGCCTGTTGTCTGGGAGGAAGAAAAAGTGTGTGTGCTAGGTTTCGGACAGATGATGTGGGCTAAATATTGGATAAAAATATGGTATACTGAATAAAAATAACCAAGCCTTGCTCTCAGTGTGACCTACAACAGATATTTTAAAATGTGGGCTGATTTCGCTCACAAACTCCTTCTCCTCCTTCTTGCACTTAATGTGAAGCCCTTCTCGAACGCCCTCCTTCAATTTCGGCATCTAAGCAACGTCGGAACAGGACAAACCTTTGAAAAACAACACACCAAATTCAATTTCCAAAACAGTGCATTTTAAAATTGTGAACAATGCGGTCTAAAAGTTGTCAATTACCTTTTGTCATTAGCGTCCAGAGGATTCAAAGTTTCGGATCCAGTTTTCTCCTCCAAATAACGCTTGAGGGCACAAATGATACCATAAACAGTCTTGGGAGGGTATCTTCCACCACGCTTTTTAGCTACCTCCATCACAAATTTTGACAACCAATAGTTCAGTGACAGAGCAACCATACCGGCAATATGTGCACTCAGGGCGGTAACCTTGTGTAAATCATAGTCCTTGAAGAGACCACCACAATCTAATACCACAACTTTAACCTCTCTTAACCTCTGCCATTCAGCAAAAGTGCTCACAGCCCACTTGTTTTTATACTTACAGTAGTTGAAGCTGGAACGGCGTCATTCACCAGAACATTAAATGTTCTGGTGAATGACCTTCTGGTGAATGTTTTTTTTTTAAAAAGAAGTTTTGGGCACGCAAAATCGTTCTGATCTGGACTTGAGCTCCATCATGTGCCGTAATGTTAATCTACCACAAAACCCGCCCGCATGGCCGCATATTAAATATTCATTTCATTTACTACGAATAAGAAACAAACAATAGCCTATTGAGCATGCTTTCTAATTACCTATTCTTCGGAAATAATTCCACTAAATTCAGATACTAGTTTGAGAAGCCAGCTCAAAAACTTGTGCTTCATTTTTCATCAGGGGTCCTAAACACCTCGAAACAATAAAAGCACTCTGCCTTCGGCGCAGTGCTTTCATCCGTTTCTCGGTGTTTGGAACCCCTGATAAAAAACTCGCACTCGTTTTTTATCTATAACATGAAAGGTTTTGTTTTCAATTAATAAATAAAAGGACAATACTTTTTAAGAAAGGTTGATGAGATACTTTCTTGATTTTTAACTAGATGTAGCTGACGTGGAATTTATCTTACCGATATGTTTATACTGTTTTTGACAGCAGAACTTATGTGATGAAATTCTTTCTCAATATGCATGCACTCACAAATCTCAGTGAAAACGCCACTGCTATATTGCTTTTTTCAAAGCAAACCATCTCTTAATACAAATGAGATCTCTATAGTCCTGATTTTATACAAGTTGACGCACTTCTTTTGCTAGTGCTGTTAAATTAAAAGAACTTTTCCTTTTGCAACTTGTTTTCTTTTCTGTAGTTTGGTCGGAAAGACTTCTCTCTTTTAAATGAAAGCCAATTAAAATCAACTGGTGCCATTTTCATGTGAATGTGGTCTACTCCCCATATAACCCGATGATTACTCATCTTTTCTCAAAACAGTACTATCTAAGTACTATTAGTGCAGGTTGCCACGCAATAAAGAAATTGGAAACTGACTACAGCCCAAACAATGTTCATAAATTGTCTCCCCATCAGAAATAAATGTTGAATTGTTAACTAGAGGATTCTTTTTTCACAATTTTTGGCGACTAAAAATTGTCTGGCGAGTAAACCAAGAGAGTCAGTCGCCAAACAGTCAATAAAGAACGATTCTGTGATGTCAACATCACTGAAGCAAAAATCTTCATGCAGGTTAAACTGTTAAATTCAAGATCATTTGAAACATATAGTCCTACAATGCGTCCAGGTTTACTTTGCCTATAAATTATTTGTGAACAAACCTAAAGCCTCAACATCAAAAGAATGAGAAGCATCCCTTAGCCAAGTATCAAAAATGTGAATGATAGAAAATGAAGCTCTAACCTGATAACAGATCAGTCAGACTATTTAAATTACGCTGGAGACCATGCATATTCAAATGAAGAAGAAGAGAGAAATCAGCATCCTGTGATGTTTAAAAGCATTTCATTAAATTGATTTTCTATAAAATAGTCGCAAAGTACGTATCTCTCCTGCATTGAAATGAAGGTCAGGGTCAAGATGCATGTCAGCTTCCTCCTGGTTACTTGACAACTCCACGACATTCTTGCTTCCCTCTTCATTTATCTTCCAGCACTCACTCTTGGCAGTGAAAAACAATGTCTTTCCTTTTAGCCTTTCCATGCACTCTTCCCCTCTCCATCCCTGCAAAGTTAACTTGATCAGACTTGTCTTGTTCTTTACCTCCAACAGGTACTTTCTCCACTGTTTGACCAGTTGAGTGGCAGTGATGTGTGACAGCTGGACTCCCACTTCTCCACACAGGGTTCTCTGTATTCTTGATTGATACAGGATTGCCAAATTAATAGAGTCCAGTACTAATTCTGGAGAAAAGTATTATGCATAACCTTGAACTCACTGGTCTTAAGTAAACTGTTCTATTGCTCAATGGTTTGGTCCAGGACCTCCCGGAAAATATTTCCAAACTACAGTTGGTGTAAAACTTTGCTGCCCGTATTTTAATGAATACTAGAAAATTTGACCATATTTCACCTATATTCAATGCATTTGGATGGCTTACAAAATAATAATGCAATAACAGTCTAGCTCCAACCTGTAACACTAGACAGACCAACTGTTTACCTAGGTGTGGCGTATCAGCAGGACAGCACATGGTTTCTACTACATGTACTTAAAACGTGGAATAATCTGTGTTGCTATGAGAAACTTGCACTCAGTACTGAAGTTCAAGATGAGCACAAAAAGTGAAATGTGACTAACAAATCATGGAGTTGGATTTGGTGAAGAATTATAGATATATTTACTTATTTGAAAAATAATGTAACTAGGTATATTTTATCTCATGTTTTTTCTTTTCTTACTTGATGAAAATTAATCGTGAAAACCCCCTTTCGGAGAATTAATAAATCATTTTGTATTGTACATATCTCTGTATACCATGTATATTGAATACCATGTTGATTCTTTTAGTCTGGGAACCCTCGTGAAGACTTTCCACAGAAGCAAAGATGCAACCATTCTGAAGGTTCTCTGTCCTCTATCAATGCTCAACTTCTGATCTAGGTTTGTACTATCGGTAGTAGCAGCTGAATTCTCTGGGTGCCGTCAGCTAGCTTCACATCCTTTTGGAGGGAGTTGCTCATCTTCAGAGGAAACCCATCTGTAGTAGCTAAACACACAGCAATGGCCCAAGGCTGTACAGGAGCAGCTTTCTGATCTCAATCTTCTGGTTCTGACCAATGATTACGATTTCTCTGAAGAGAGACCTGCCAGCTTTCAACAAGGGAAGAAAAGGTATTCAGCTTGTCCAACTTGACTTTGTTGAGAAATTTTCCTCCGTGGTGGAGACGAATCTAGCTGTTGCTCTCCTCACAAGATAATGGTACACCTCTTTTCCGACTTACTGAGCATTTGGCGGGTATCTGGTTACATCTCCAGAAACTTGTCTAAAAGTACATAAACTAAAAAGCTCTTTGCTCTCTGTGAAGGGGTTGTTCCACCACTGAGACTCTGTTACTGCTCCTTTGTCTTTGCATTTCCTTGTAGAGGGAATGTTGTTATGACTTCACTAAAACCATGTCTCTTGAAATAATGAGCATGAAAAGGGCATTGGTAGTCAGCATGTAGAATCTGTTCACTGCTGCTGTCTGCAGACTATACTTGGTGATGCCCCTCCCCTACCTGATTTGGTGTCCTTGTTGGCTTTGGGAGTCTGGTCTGCAAGAATGTGTTGAAAAGGACTTTCTCCAGCAAGTTGAATGGAAAACGTCACAGTCATGAAGTTGTAATACCCTTCTGCAGCGCTCCAGATAGATTTTCAAGGCAGAGTGCCCACAGGGAATCTGAAGGGGTCAAGCTGGGGTCAACCCCAGTGGACAGATTTTCTGACACCTATCACTTGACTTGCAGTGTCAGGTCTTCAGGTTTGTTGTGTTTTTGACCCAAGACCCGTCCCTTACCTGGAACACTGCGTCCAGGTTTTTGGAGGGGAGATTCATCATTTGAATATAGTAGATGGGTAGATATTTAGCATAGTTAAGTTTTGTCAATGCAAAGCACCACTGCATCACGTTGCAAATGGCATGGAGGTGGAGTTGCCAGTTATCTTCATGAGATGCTTTAATCAATCCAAGTGGTACACCATCTTCAATGTCAATGTATGGCATCCAAAAGCAGGAGAGTGGACCACTCTCAGAGTGCAAATATTGCCTCCAGAGTGCATGAATTTCCTTAAAACAATCACAGTTCAAGTACTTTCCTACTGCTCGGTTCTACTTCATCACCCATGTCTTTGACCTTGACTTCAAGAACACATAGCTCACACACTTTATCTGCATGGTTGTCTGTTAGCCATGGCAAGAACAGTTTCCACATGGGTCGCATAAGGGCTTCATTGATGTTGGTAAATAAGCCTCTGCATCTTAACTCATATCCTCCTCGCTTTGAATTTGGGCATTGAAACCAATCCAGCTCGGTCCTTCACATCGGTTTGGAGCGCTACAACCCAGATCAGATTCTTTTTTCAAGCTTAGAGGCCTTCTACCTTCTGGCTGTTCATCATGCCGCTGCTTGCTATGATAAGACCTGGACCTGGACGTGGACTGACTCTCTCACTGGTGAGGTCTGCAGGCAATGACTTCTCTGTGGGTGAACCAAACTGGTTTTGGGCCAACCAGCTGTTTGTTTTGATTTTCATGTGATGTACTGAAGCGTATCATTGAACATTTCAAAATGAAATAGCTGAAAAAAACTCCCGTGAGGCTCCAGGCACATCTTTGCTTAACCTATATAATTTTTGTTGGGTTTGTTTGCAATGGTCTTACACGTGTTGCTTTTGGGCTGCGGGCAGTTCAATTTATTTGTGTACCCAACTAAAGAGGCTTTAGATCTTCCTGCCACTATCTTGAAAACGTACAGATATCAAAGAGATGAAAATATTGCCATACATTTGTATTGGCATATTATTTAACACATATTATTTAAGACAGTTTGCCACCGCTGGCAAATCAACCGAACAAGCCTTAGTTTATTTGCTCCATCTCGCTTTTGAAGCGCTAGACAAAGGAAACTGTCACCTACGCCTGTTTTTTGCGGATTTCCGCAAAGGGTTCGATCTAATTGACCATAGAATTCTTCTGCGTAAGCTTTCGAAATTTGGCGTTCACAGTAGTATTGTTAGGTGGGTGGCCTCATTTCTGGAAGGGAGGTCGCACGTCACGCGCATAGGTTCAGCATTATCCAGCCCGCTATGCCCCCGGGGCGGCATTCCTCAGGGTACCAAACTTGGTCCACTGCTTTTCGCTATAATGGTTAACGGCCTCCTCCCGAAATGGGGCCCCCGCATTAAATACGTTGACGACCTGACAGTGATGGAGATCATCCCCAGGAACTCTCCTTCACTGTTGAATATCCTGGTTCAAGACGTCAACTCTTTTGCCAATACCAACAATATGCGCTTAAACCCGCGCAAATGTAAATCTATGCATATTGACTTTCTTCAATATAACAGTTGTGTGCCCAACCCTATAGCAATCAATGGAACATATATAGAAGAGGTCCCAGCATTTAAGCTGCTCGGAGTTTTTATTTCGGACGACCTCTCTTGGGTTGCGCACGTAGACTGTATAGTGAAGAAAGCCAATAAGCGCCTCTTTGCCTTACGCCAGCTAAGAAAATGTTGAGTTCCACCTAAAGATATTGTCCCGGTGTACTGTGCCCTTGTTCGCTCCATCCTAGAGTACGCCTCGGTAGTTTTTAGTGCCCTCCCTAAATACTTGTCTGACACGTTAGAAAACGTCCAGAAGAGAGCGCTAAAAATAATTTGGCCTGGTGTAAAATATGATTTTTATCATGAGGCACTTGAAAAGGCAGGCATCCCACCTCTTTCTGAGCGTTGTGCGGCCTCGTGTGGTCGCTTTATTCGCAAGATCACTGAAGATAATATTCTTCACGCGTGTATATACAGCCGGTTGCGCGCAACACCTGTCACCACGACGCTCAGTTTGAGGTCGGGAGCCACTCACAGGCCAATGCCCGTTAAAACGGATAGATTCAAAAACTTCGTCACAGTAAAGTATGCTTAATGCGTGTATGTGTGTAAATGTAAATGTGTATTAAGATATTTTCATGTGCTTGATTACGCCAATAATTCAATGTATATGCTTATAGATTGCAAGTGGCGGTAATAAACAATTTATTTATTTATTTATTTATTTATAACAGAATTAAGGCTTATTTACCAAGAACAGAGTGTATATTGTATTATGATTCTTTAATTAAACCATTGATATTGTATTGTAATATAACATGAACAAGTTGTTGCAGCCATGACAATGTCAATAAGATTTTTAAGGTGCAAAAACGCTGTGCTCGTGTAATTGTTGGCGCCCAAAAACGCCACAGTAGTGTGGATTCATTTAATACCTTGGGATGGGTGCCATTTTACATCTAGTCTGACATCAAAAGATACTATTATGGCTGCTTGCCCTGACTACATAAATGAACCACTGGAACTGAACAGAAGTCAGTCAGCATAGTAGAAATACACCGGGCGCCAATCTTAACATTTTGCCAAGAAGA
>BLFK01000272.1:472287-475774 GCA_014634185.1 Astreopora myriophthalma
GGCTCGGCTAGAAGGGTGACCCGCCCGGCAGGGTCACCCCCTTTTGAAGATAGGGTTAAGCTCTTGACTAAATGTGGCAACATTTTTGTCATATAAACGCTGGCAGGTACAAAAGGCAGGTCACAGGTCACAGGTGGTTGTTTTAAAAATACAGAAACAACTCTAACCGTTTACAAATGCTAACATTAGGCCTAAAAGCTCTTGTTTAGGCCTAATTAGGCCTAAGGTTAGCTTTAATGAATGTGTAGGCTACTTTTTGTATTGGTAAAACAATGACCTGTGACCTGCCTTTTGTACCTGCTGTATACCGTATTTTCTCGATTAAACGCTGGCCTCGAAAAAACGCCAGGTAGAAACTGCCAATTTTTAAATAAACACCAGAGGCATTTAATCGGGGTCCCGGCGTTTATTGGTATGTAGTAAGCTGCTTCTCTTTTGCTCCAAGATTTCTTATCTGGGACACGTACAAATGTCACATGACAAATGAAGTAAAAGAAGCTCTACAGCAGGTTGGCGTCGATACAGCGTTGGTACTTGGTGGGTGCACAAAATACATCCAGGCTCCGGACGTGTCATGGAACAAGCCATTCAAGGATCTATGTCAGATAGCTTATGATGACTGGATGGTAGAAACAGAGCATAAAATAACTCCAGCTGGTTGAATTAAGGCCCCAACTTCAAGGCAAGCTTAGTCGAAAGAATTTTGTCAGGCTGGGAAAGCCTCCCAAATGACGTAATAAAAAAGAGTTTTGAAGCCTGTGCTGTCTCATTGCCTATGGGCAAATCAGAGGACTTGAAAATCCAATGTTTTAAGGCAGGCGGGCCACTAAGCGATGGAAAGCAGGAGTTCACAGAAATGGCCTCAGCATTTTTCAGTGCATTGGAACATGCCACTCCTGTAGATGAAAATGACCCCTTTGCAGATTTAGAGCCAGACATCTACGAAGAAGAACTTAATGAAATTGTGGTTTGCGAAGATTAGCATGTAATTAAAACTGAAATAATTTGCACACATTGGCTGACACAAATGAGGAGGACGTTGGCGACATTGCCATTTATAAACTTAAAGCTTTGTTATTCATCATTTACTTGCTCCAACATAATTCATATATTGTTTATGTGCTGTTTGTTAGTGATACAAATCTTGATTGCAACATGGTACAAGTGCCCTATGTACAGTATCAGTTGCGGATCTAGGATTTTTTAATGGGGGACAGTTGGGGGTGGCTAGTATGGCGCGAAAGAACTAAAAAACGAGGCTCAATTTTTCGCGTTGCTTCCGGCCTACTATCATTTCCGGTTTCGGCCTTGCTTGCTTCACAAGGTTTTGGGTACCCACGTAATTCTATATTTTTTGGGACCCATGCATGTATTTCCTTTTTTTCACGTATTAGATTTTTATGGTGGGCTTCTCCGCTTCTCTGGATCCGCCCCTGAGTACCATACTACTGTAACTTCGGGTAATCCAGGGAAAAATCGTCCCGCACAAACAAACTGCCTCTAGGTTTCCGAGCGTCGGTAATGATAAATCAACCTGGAAAAATGGCACATTTCATTAATAAACTCCGGACCCCGATTAAACGCCTGCCTCGAAAAAAAGTCAAAACTGCCGATTTTTAAATAAACGCCGGGGGAAAAAATATTAAAGATAATTCGGCTGGCGGGGAGACCCTGGGACAACTTTTTGCTTCGGCGGAGAATACGGGACTCCCGTACGGGTCGACAAGGAATGTCCAGAAAATTGAGAAATACTGCGGGCGTCAGCGGTGTTTCGTTGGTGTAAGAGTAATGAACACATTCCGAAACTCTCTGACAATATAATGCGGCGAGGAATTCCACGATCGCGAATTGAACCTGTGAACAGAGACACGCTAAACTAAACAGCAGAAGGAACACCGGCGAAATTCGCTGATGTAGCAGAAAACGTACCAAGTGGACTCTTGGCAGCAAAAGAACGGAGATAAATATGACGGGAAGCACAGGTAATTTTGTTTCACTTACGGACGTATATTCTACTGCCGATCATCTTTTGCTGATTTTCATCAGACCTTAAAATTTCAGGACGTTTTGGACCATGTTCACGCTTATATCACGAATAAACAGTGGAGTTTAATTAAGTCTAGATAATATTTAAAGATAAGGCTTGTGTGGACTTGCTAATTTCCTTCGCTGGTTTTCAGGCTTTCGGTACAACGGTTGAGTGAAAATTACTGTCAGTGGTTGTTTGACTGAATTATAATTAATTCATAGTTTGAGGGAGAGGAGTGAAAAAAGGAATTTCCTCTGTTCTTTCTTTTTACACCTCGTAAATGCACTGCACAGTAGTCGCAATTCTTGAAAACTGATTTCACTACAACTATCTTAAGACAACAATGCCCAAGCATACGCTTCCACAGCGTCTTGTCTTCATATAAACTGTCCTTTAACTAAGGGCCCGTTTACATGGAAAGAGGATGATCCTAGCGCTGGGATCATCCTAGCACTAGGATCATCCGAGCGCGGTATGTTTTCAGCTTTCAGTTTACATGTGAAGGGTTGTATTTGGCTCCAGTGCTAGGATCATCCTACCGCTAGGATCATCCTATCTGAGAGGAGGGATGATCCTGGCGCTAGGATGATCCTGGCTCCATGTAAACTGCGTCAGGAGGCCCAGTTTGCCCACCATCTTGAAACCTGACATGGCCCTGGGGACGAGTTCTGGGAACAACATGGCGGGATCTTCTCACTCATCATCGACTAAAGGCCGACAATTTCGAATTTCCCTGCCAAACGATGAAGACAAAGATACCGGTGTGCAACGTGGGGGTGCAATATTGTTTCAAAAATACAGGACCCAATTGCAAAGTAGAGAGGCAGCGGAAACAACAGGGCAGAATGTGTTGGATGATTCTCAAGAAGATCAAGATGAGCTTAATGGTTACCAACCTCGCCCAAAAAAGAGAAAACAGACTGCTGGAGTCACTCAAAAGAAATGGACCTGGAAAGATGAGTTTGTTGCCAGCCTCATTGCTTACATAAAGGAATACAAGGCAGTATGTGATTTCAATGGTGTTGACTTTGAAGCAGACTTGAAGGACTTGTACACTGAACTTCATTGTTGCCTGGCGTCGAGGTTTCCAGAAGATTTTGGCCCAGATAAGGTAAGCGAACCTTCAACTGCTGTAAAAGACATGTCCTGTGAAGAATATGATTTGTACAAGAAAACCATTGCAGAAGAAAAGATCAAAATTGCAAAGGTTTATGATCGAATAAAAGCAAAGGTCAAAAGCATTCGCCAGGACTACAGAACTGCTGTAAACAAGGGTACCAGAAGTGGAAGTGGAAAACTGGTAAAGGAACATTTTGACATCCTGCGTGAAATTTGGGGAGGTTCTCCAGCTACAACCATGTTGGCTGAAGGTGTGGATGGTGATAGTCTGCTCTCTGACAAAGTCAAGAGCAGTAGTGAAGGTAAGACCTCCATGACAGGGACAAAAGGGTCACATCA
>BLFK01000278.1:5063-10063 GCA_014634185.1 Astreopora myriophthalma
TGGAAAAATACTCACCTGATCCCATACTTACCAATGGATGAGAACCCTGAAGGTAGGGAGGGCTGGGAGCCTGAATTGGTAACTATTTTCTTTAATGCTTGAATGATCCGCAAAGATCAGCTAAAGGCAAGCAAAGTGCCACACAAGCAAAACGCCACGCAAGCAAAGGGGGAAGCGCCAAGCCCCTGTGCCCACCCTGCATCATGTCACGTGTGCTTAAGGGGAAATCCGCTGACCCCAATGATTTTGTATTACTGGAAACTCATGTTGGTTTGATATTAACTTTGCCTAAATTGCATTTAGCCACAAGTTATGTTATTTTTGCTCATAATTTCTGTTTCAACCCTAGAAATTGCAAATGCTAAGCTCTCAACTCATCGACAATGGCTCTTGTCTTTCAATGTGTTACATAATGCCAAAAATAAATAAAAATAAAAAATGAAGGAATGGGATTAATTTTCTTTTTCTTCTAGTATTGCTCAACTGTGGTATCGTAGCATGAGAAATGGAATGTAGCCATTGTTGTCAATGATTTATTAGGCGTGATGCTGCCCTTTGGGAGTAATCTATTCCTGAAGTATAAAGGCTAGAGACAATTAATTTTATTCAAGTGGGTGTGCAGGGTTTGACACTGATGGTGATGGTGATGATGATGATGATGATGATGATGATGATGCGTTTCCACATTTTTGAAAACATCAGTTGTAACAGGTGACTATTCAGTTTCTCCTATAATAAATATCTTAAAATAAAATATCTTGAAATAAAATATCTTAAAATAGGTTTTGAAACTGTCTTTTGATTTTAATTTCAGTCTGGAAAAACAGAAACAGAAACTGAGTTTGTAATTAAATTATGCTGTGCAAACTTGAAATAGTCCTTCTGCAAAAAAGTTGGTGCCACAAAGTCTCAAACATAATTAGATTTGCTCTTCTAGTTTTTTTTTTGTAAGGTGCTGATTAAATTTGCTCATGCAATGTGTACTTTGTGTAATCCCTCAGGCATTGCTCAGAAATTGTATCTTTGTTTTCTCGAACAGTTACTTTTTTGAGAAACAATGATTACTTCAACTGCTAAACCAGAATGACCTTTTAGACAGGTTCACAGCATAAAGATGGAAAATGTAATTGGATTTGGCATGAGACACCGTCCTAAAATAATTGAACAATTATAATTGCGCTTTTAATAGTCATAAAAGAGGTCAGGCGTAAATCCTTTTTCAATTTTCTATGATACTTGAGAAAAGGCAAAGGGATCTCCAGTTGGTCAGCCTTTCTCATGGTCTTGGTTACCTCGTACGCTGGTACTATTATACTATTATATGAGTGAATGATATAGTTTCTCTGCCTTAGTTGTCAGCTTCTGCTAATGGTTGCATGAAAGGTGCAATCTGTTTGATTGGAAATTCTTCTTCTTTTCTGTATCTTGGTATCTTTAGTAATTCTCTCGTAATTCTAAGTACTCTTGAGGTAAATTGGGCACTGTTTCTTTGCACATTACATGGGTGACTTCTCATTGAACTGACTGTAACAGGATGCTCTGGGGTAACTTGAGCAAAAGGTGATAATATTGGGATTATGTCAGTTACTGTGAAATTAGTTTCAGCACTTAAGAAAATGGGAGTTGTTTGAGAAGCCAGAATTTATTTTGAGACAATGATGCCTTGGAGAGACTTGGTGTAGTTTTGATTACTTTCATGGTTGTCAAAATAAATAAAATCTGGAGCATTAGTTTTCTGTGAAGGTTTCATTTCCAAGTGCCCTTATGGGGCAAAGCAGACAACCCTGGTAGCTCTCCCTTCTTAAACTCCAATCAAAGTCTTTTCTAGTAGGTGTGTTTGGTTTTTCTACAAGTGAAACCACTGGTATTTATTTAGTGGAAAAGTAATAAGTACCTATTAATGCTAACAAGTAATGTATGTCACAGACAAACAACATATCAAGCATGACACAATCATCGAGAAGCACAAGCTTCATACATATACACTACTTACGTACAGTTCATAAGTATCATGCTGGGTAGCTGAAGTTACAATATTGAAGTATAGGATACCTGGTAGAGTTCTGACGTGAATTTTACGGAGACAGGTAACACCATTTTTTATAAATTCGACCTTCTGCACATCAAATCCATATAGGTGTGCCAGTTGGCAAGGTTTTAATGAAGGTGTCACTGTCTAAGGTTTCAACATTTTAAATCATGCTATCTTTGCTTTTCCCCTACCTTTTCTGAGAGGAGTTGAGTTTTGGTTTATGAAAAGGTGTTTGGTTTGTCTGGTGTCAGCCACTGAACTACGTTCAGTTCTTATTATTGTGGACACCCTTGGTCCTGCAATTTAGTGTCTGTAATAGCAGGAGACTCCAAAGGCATGGTGTGAGAAAATTTTTTTTGACGAGATGTAAATGAATGTTATTTCTGTAATACAGTGTCTGCAGAACCAATAATTTTTTCAGTCCAGTTTTTTCACATACAAGAGCATGAGAACTTTACTTGCATACAAAACGAAACGGAACATAACAGAATTTGTTACTCCTTGTCCTTCAGCACTACAGTTTGGGTTGTGTACGACAAACAACATGTAGTGCAGTACTGGACAATCAACCCTATGTACATCATGTTTGTTAGTAAGTAATGAGGAACACGTCTTTATTCAGTTGATAGAGTACGTATCAAAAGTTACACAGTATTGTCGCATAAAACTACAGTTAAGAAGAGTTACAATTAACTGATAAATTGTAACGAAACGCTAAGCTATTCACAGAGCTTATTAAAATGCTTGGTGTGAGTTATAGGTTGTCACCAATAATAGAAATCTGGACACTCACTTTGTGTTGTTCTCCTCTGATGTGCACTTCAATTCTTAATCAAAAGTGCAGCAATGTGTTGAACACTTTCCTCAACATTTAGTTGTTTGAGCTTTCTTCTAAGGAACTGACAACATCTTCCTTGCCACTGTTATTGTCAATTTTCATGACATCAGGGAAAAGAACAGTGGTCAGTCAAGCAGCTGCTGTTCATTTAGAAAGCTGTGACAAGTAGGAAGTTCCCTATATGATTCTCTTGAATAAGGTCTCCCAGTTCCTTCTTGACAAAATCATCAAGACCTGCAAAGGGACTTCGTCCTCTGTCAAAGTAGCTGCTTCTAATACTGTTTTTCAACCGTAGACCAGGCACTCACCATCCAATTTGTGTGCTGCAGCACATCCAGTGTTTAGGTGATCTCGGTGGCACTGTCTTGGTGTGTAGCCACAGTTAAGATGTGACACAGGAGTAGCTTTTGGTAGTGGACTTTGAAGTGCTGAGGTATTCCAAGATGTAAAGGCTGCAGTTTTGATGTACATTTAACAGGACAAAAGACAAGCTTTATGTTATAGCGTGCTTTAATATCATGTGGGTACCGTACCATGCCATACTTAATTTAAACACTGGGTGTGAACTCTAGAGTTCTAGTGTTCCTAATTTTAGTGTGTAAAAATAACATAACAGCTGATAAACATAAAAATGCTAGGCATCATCAATAAAATACATGTAAAATTCAATAAAAAAGAAGAACAGTTCTATGTTAAATGTATTTACTCATCATATGTAAAATTAAAATTAGAGGTCAGAACTCTATTTCTGATCGATGAAGGGTTGATACAGAATTTTTCTTTTTCTTTGTTGGTAATAACTTTTGTATGCAGAAACACCCACTTTTTCCACCATTTTGCAATTGACTTTGTTTTTGCACTACTTGACATTTCCCCCGTTCTTCGGCACATCGCGTAATTAACATTGTGCTGTCTGGCGACCATGTTCATTTTTCTGCCAGGCTGTTGGCGGAATTTCCAAAATCTCACCTGTGTCAGTAATATATTTTGGCTGCCTGTGAACCATACCTTTGCCAACACGATAAATGGTGACAGCTTTTTTCTGCTGCTGGTTCATTTGTTGAACAAGCTTGTGAAGTTGAATTTCTTGTGGGCTGTTGCCAGTTGCAAGAATTTTGCGAAGCAGCTTTTCTGCACCTAGGGCTGGTTTTATGAAAGGTGGTGCTAACCCAAAAATGGTTGAATAAATATTACTCCCACATTAGGTGGTAACTGAACTTTTTGGCTCAGCTGGAGGTCAAAACCTTTGTTGTTTTTGACAGCTTTATGTACACTATTGTATGCGGGGGTGGTTTTTGAGACATAAAATTTTGCAGTTTCTTTTTTTGCCCGTCAGTTTAAGAAAACATGAATGAATAATAAGTTGGTACCTTGTGTAAAAAATAAATTTTATATCACAGCAAATCAATTTCCAAAACTTAATAATAACAAGATGCATATGTGCATGAACTTGGGCTTCTTTCTTGGCATATCCAGCTGTAAATGCCAGAAAGTCGACATGGTTAAACCTCAGTTGTCTTTTGTCGATTGTTTTACAGCTCTAGGCTTAGTACAAGCAAGTATATTGTAAGCATTGTATATTTCTGTTCTAAATTTTACCCCATGTCCACTTTTTATGTCTGGTCTGTAGTCTGCGGTTTACACTGACCAATTAAGTAATAAATCTTAGGAACATATGGGTGGTTTTCATTGCCGCTGTGCAGGTGGACAAAACAAAAGAAATTTGCTTGCATAGTTTGCATAAGAATGGCAGTTAACTCCCCCAGGAAAAAAATCTTATCGTTCCCATCCACCAACATGGCAGTCATGACCGTTCACATGCAAACTATCAATAAAGGTTTTGACAGTAAAATCCGAACTTTCAACCTATTTGATTGGATTCATGTCCATCTATCTGGCCAACAGGATTTATAGTTCAAGTAGTGCTGATTGAAATGAAATCAGAAAAGGGAATTCTGAATGAAATTGTTGTTTTGTGGGAATTTCTTTTTGTCAGTATGTTTAAGGAGTACTTCAAGCTTTGAATGAAGAACAATGTTTATTTAACAAATAATTCCAGATACATTCTGAAATTACAACTCAACCTAATGGGTAGCGACTTTCACATGCAATTCATCACTTAATATCTGA
>BLFK01000278.1:16871-27501 GCA_014634185.1 Astreopora myriophthalma
TTTAAGCTACATTGCATTTCCAGTACTACCACGACTACTGCAGATTAACACAATATAAAAAATCAGGCTTTTTTTAAATTGAACCACTTTTTAAAAGCTTTTTGTGTCCCTCGGACTCATGCAATAATATTCAAGTTTATCTGGTCAAGCTTAAGTGCCTGCTAACTAATTAAGCACGGAAATTAGGCCTCTTGACATTTAGATCAATTACAGTGCATTGCAGTTACTGTGGCCAGCCAACAAACTTTCAAATTTGTAAAAAACTTTGTTAGGTGGCCATGGTAAGCCGCATCACACTGTAATGGTTCATCATGTAAGAGTAAAAGTACATGTCCTTCCCACAAAGACAAGTCACTTCTGATTCACTTATTAAGCAGATTAAAACACATATGGTAGCTCGACATGCTTGGAATGATGTGGTGCTGTAGTTGTAGCCAATCAGAACCAGGTTATTTGGATCTTTCATTGTCCAGCAGATTGGTATCTTTCATCTTGCTATCCTACTTCTAGATATAACTGTGAGAAGAGATGAGGATGTTTTATAGATTCTGAGCATTAATTCCTGTCAAAAGAGATGCATGAGGAAGTTGTCTGTTGATGATATTCAGCATGCTGAAGTTCAGTTCAATGAAAGAAGACAGACTTGTAAGAGGAACTTTGTGTTGGAGTTCTTGCATAATCACAGCCATATTAATGACATTGGAGAATATGAAACTGAATTCTTCGTAAGGGGGAAGAGTGTATGCAGAGAAGCATGGTATGTTGTACGTAGATTGACACTTTTTTCCATTCTGTTGTCTTAGTTGATTTGTTTGATTATTAACTTCCGTTTTATGGCTAGCTGCTTTAGGTCTCTTTGTGACGTCGTTGATTTAGAACTCAGGGTTAGTGTTTCAAGGGCACGTGCTTTAAGTTAGTTTCTCAGAGTCACATGCTAGGAGTCGCATGGAGTTTACAAGGAGCATCATTTGGAGAAATCAGGAGTTTTTCTTTGGCTTTCTTAGCATCTGGAGCACAGATCAGATGTAAGCAGTTTTCCTTTTTTATTTCTCGCTTCCAGTCTTGTAATATTATTTGTTTTAGAACTGTAATTTCATGCCCCATTGTGACACATACAATCGACTATTTCATTTGTAGTTTTCACCGTGAGTGATGTACCAGCGGCTCAGCCCAAATCAGTAGAAAGATTAAAATCATTTAAAACTGTGCACCACTTTGGTCAACCTGGCAAACTCCGGTGAACAACACCACGTGTATGCTTCACTGGGAATGCGACACATGGCTTCTATCTCACAACATGAATAAAGAAACTTTTCATAGAATTCTCAATAAGTTCAAGGACGGTGTCTTAGTTTTGGAACATGGGAACAAAGGAAAGAACACTGTTATGCCTAAGACTGCAGAATGTATTTCTTGGCTTCAGTTCTTTGTTAATTCCATTGGTGACCATCTGTTTTGCATAACGCACATATTTGAGACTTTATAAGGAATGACAGACATGTGTTAAAGGATACGTGTTTTGCATGTTGCGCACACTTTCATAAAGGATAAATAGATACGTGCATCGCCTCAAAGTCAGAAGAGAAGGCAATCAGAATTGTGAGTAGTTTTTTGTACCCTTTTCTTATATTCTTCTCTCCTTTGTAGTTTGACAACGTAAAACACAGACTTAATAAACTCAGTATTTGTCCAAAAATCAGTTTCCTCGACGTCTGTTCCGAAGGGATACTCATATATCCAATTCACCATCAGCCTGACAAAGGATGCATTCACCTGCCATCGTGTTTTAGTAGGAGTGACATATATATGTTGGAGGAGAACACTGCATTGAATCTGCCAACTGTTTGCCTTTCCCATTTCTACAATATTTGGGAAAAACATTTCTCTCATGTTCTCATACCAAAGGTATGCATACACACTGTACTGTATTATACATAATAATAATTACTATTATTACTATTATTATATCATCATATTTGCAAAGGCCCAGTAGCCAAGTAGTCTTGAAGAGTTATAAAGTTACACGGCAACCAACACCAGCGTTTCACTTTTCATTGAAGTCTATTTCAACCCTGTATGAGTGTGACAATCTTCTTCTGAACTGTGTTGAAACTTCCTGGAAATTTGAAGTGTAGGGGTTATTAAAGCACTTCATTTCTTTTCTTAGAATTTATTTTATTTATTTATTTATTTAGTTTACAGCACTTACAATAATTACAATACCAATAGTACTTACATTACTTGCATTACTTACAATGCTACCCCTATTACAATCAATACTACACTACTTACAACAGGTGAGGAAATTACAATTTTAGAGAGGTAGACATCACAGCACATACAAATACTTTGGTTAGATTTTGGAGTTAGAGTGAGGTAATAACAAAAATAAACAATGCAATTTTTTAATAATCTAAGCACATATCCTCTCCACGCAATATCAAAAATAGGTAAATAAATAAATTGTTATAATAATGGTTCCCAGTAGTGAACAGAACTGTTTTGACTTCGCCGAGTATGTATGGGATTCCATATTATTATAATTATTTACATCATTTCTGCTTGGACCTTTTTGTAGATCATATAGGGGTATTTATCTTTAAAATAATTATTGTTCTTAATGATCTTTCACAGGAAAACAGTTTCACTAAATGTACAGATTGTACAAAATATAAACAAGAGAAAGAGAGAACTATGGACAAAGCCAGAAGAGCAGAAATTGATCGTTTGCTGAAGCTTCATCTTGAACTGGTTTGGTAAGTAGCTTGCATCATTTGTTTTTTTTATTAAGTGGGCTTGGGTCATTTTTTTGCATTTGAAGCTGAATATTTTGACCTGCGTGGTAGCAGACACAAATTTATCAAACAATTAAGCAGCCACAATCAAGCTGTAGGAGGAAGAGGTATTTTCCTTACTGTATGTATCGTAGATGTCAAATGGATAGGCTTAGTAAATTGAGTACATTAGCACACTCAAAGACAGACGAAAGGCTGCAGGTAACCTTGCTGTTGATAACATTAATCAATAGGTTGTCTCAAAAATGAATGAACTCATGACTTGTTTTTGGGATTAATAGGAGGGTCTCTTAGTGTGGAACTAATGTTATTAACTTGGTTTTATATAATTTAGGCAAGAAAGAAGAGCTTACTACCTTCATAGGTACAAAGCAAGAAAATACCCAGAACATTACATGGCTAGCATGGCAGATGGCATGGATCAACATACCACCAATACACCAAAGCTGAGAAGAATTAGCAAGGCCATGTCTGCCCTCACCACAGTTGGCACCTATCTTGTTGGTTCTATTGTACACAGTGGCCAGTCATCATACGGCAAAGAAGTTTATGGATCATTTGACTATTACCAGTTCCCACGTGATGCCAACCTAACAATGACTGTGCTTCTGAACGTGCTGGTATACTGGACAAATAAATACTTACTGCCTCCCATCTTATATCTCCAATTTGACAACTGTGTTCAAGAGAACAAAAAACCGGTACATGTTTGCCCTGCTAGCACTTCTTGTTGAGGAGCAGATTTTTTAGAAGGTACAGTTTCAGTCAGTTATTTCTTTTGAATGAGGGTTCGTACTTTAAGGAGTTCAAATTCCATGACCTTATGCAGGAGTCACTGTAAACCCCGACCCCAGGACAAAGTGGGGATTAGTCAGGAAAAGGTGGGGATTACTCGGGAAAAGAAGGGGATTTGAGGGAAATGGCATCCCCGAGGTGGTGGGGGATTGGGTTATATTTGTATTTCACCGTCCCCAGGTTAGGGGTTTGGGTGGGGATTTGTCATGAGCCGGCTGTTGCGAAGTCAGCGGTTGTTCATCCCAAACATCAACTCGTGTGCTTTTCCTTGAAGGATCTTCGAGAGGTGAGTGCTTTTGTTATTTAAATCTGCAATTGAAATCTAAGCAATCTACTCTCTAAAAGTGGTGCACTGAACGAATACGCATCTACAACTTAAGATGTATACATGTATACTTTCAGTTTTGGTCTCCACCTGCTCTTTATTTTTTGCCCTGTTTTACGAGCAGGTATAAATGAATTTAATGAAAAAATATTTTACACTCTAGAGATCATGGAGTGGAAAACGTTTTCCAGGAGTGTGGCATAGAAGATTTGTATGCAGAACGCTGTGCAAACTATTTGAGGACAACAGGTATTAACATATATATTTCCGATCGATTTTCTTCTCATAACTGAATGTGTGTGTATAATCTGCCCTTAAGTCCTAAAAGGTCTTTCCATTTTAATTGAAACAAAAGTTGTATTCCAATTAAAAGACAAGTTCATGGTCACAATTTGTGGCTCTGTATGTGGCAGTCTGTTATCAAATTTGAATGGCCTTGCTTTTGTTTTATGTTCAGAATATCCACATTGAAATAGAACTTTTTATCTGTTGAAAGGATACAAGAAAGCCATATCTGTGAATTAAGTAAGGAGTGCCTAAAGGAGATGGGTATCACAGCCACTGGCAATGTTATGACTATTTGGAGGTACATTCAAGTGAAAAAGCAGGTCAGCATCTGTAATTCCATTTTCAAATGTAATCTTTTGACATTTAAGCAACACTTTACAAACCTGAAATGCAACGAATGCATGACATTAAGAGTCATTGGGGTGGTGCGCATGACTTCACGAGGGTAGGACGGCTTTTCCGAGCTCTCCGCATTTTCTTCTATTTCTAGCAATTTATTGCAAATGGTTTAAGCTTTTCTCCAGCTTGATTCATTTATGAGTATAAATACAAGGTCTAAAGCGCAAAGACTCGAAATCACGAGTGAATCAGCCAACTCTTCACGTAAGCTGGATGACATTCTTGCCAAGATGGACGTCCTTAAACTAAACAAGTTGGAGATGGCACAAAGTACAATTATCAAGGATGTAGAAGATTTGAAGAATAGTTTTAAAGAGACGGATATAGAAATTCAGGAGTGCAATTCTAGGTTGTCATTGAAAGCAGACAGAACGGAGGTTGAGGTTTTGAGGGAGAAAATGGACGACCTAGAAAACCGCTCCAAAAGAAACAACGTGGTCATTTGGGGCATTCTAGAGGGGAGCGAGAAAGACTTGGCCTCGATGGAGGATTTTATTGAGGTTGAACTCTTGCCACATGAAGTTGAAGAAAAAAATTGAAGTGGTGCGGGCACACAGAAGCAGCTTTAGACAGAATCCATCTGAGAACGAGATGCCAAAGCCAAGACCTATCCACGTGTGCTTGTTACGGTATACTGATAAAGTTAATCTTCTCAAAGTGGCGGCAAGTTAAAGGATAACAAATATAAAGAGTCTATGATCTTTATCTCAGATGATGTTTCGAAATCTGTACGCGATGATTGGTCAAAGCTGAGGAAAAACTATCTCCAAGAACTTAAAGCCAGGCCTGAAGTTCAGTTTGCTTTTATACCATGGAGCGTTCCAGCTAGAATTTTGTATAAGAAGGAAGGAACGGACAGCTTAAAGTCATTTTATCTACCTAAAGCTTAACTATTTTAAGTTATAATTGAACAGTGCTTTATTCCTAGATCAGGATGACATTTATGCCACGGGGATTTTTCTACTTATTGATTTAGTTTGTTATATTTAATGTTTATTTAATATCATGAAGAAAATTCGGAGTTTCTCGGCAAAAGTGTATCTAGCAACTGGGCTGCCAAAGCCATGGTAAGTACGCTTTTGAATTTTTGTTTGTGTGTGAGCTGTTTTCGTTGGTTGTGTCTTGGTTTTGTGTATGTTTTTCCATGTTTTGAAAATTTCCACATTCCACATTCCCGATTGCAAATTCACAAGTGGTATGAATATATTCTAAACAATCAATCCAAAATATTTCACATGACCAATTCTAAAATGAAACCCGATAGCCTGAAATTGCTCTCCCTTAATGTTAGAGGTCTTGGCAACTTCAGAAAGCATAGAGCTATTTTTACTTGGTGTTGTAAACAAAACGCAGATTTGCTCTTTCTTCAGGAAACACATTCAACAATGAACTGTGAGAGTCAATGGAAAAAAGAATGGGGTTCTTCTTCCGAAAACAGGAACAATTCCAGGAAACTCTGGAATCTAATCAAGTGTTTATCGAATGACGACAAAGTGTCTGAAAGTAGAATAAAGGAACTTGTTGAAAACGAGACAAATATCTCGGATAAGCAAGGCATTGCTGAGACACTAAACTCGTATTTTGTTGACCAACCGAAGAAACTGGTTGCTGCACTTGGGCTTAGCTCGCTGACCGACACCTCAACGATGACTACTACCAGACAATGCATCGGTGCATTTGACCTCCCAAGAATAACTCAGAAGAGGGTTGTAGAGTTACTGTTATCTATTCCAACCCATAAGGCTACCGGAGATGACGGCATCAGCGCCAAAATACTTAGAATTGCTGCTCCAGCAATTGCAACATCGCTGATGAAGTTACTGAATTACTGCCTGTCTACACAAACTTTCCCTACTACCTGGAAGATCGCAAAAGTTACCCCTGTTTTTAAAGGAAACGGCAGTAGAAATGACAAGAACAACTATAGACCGATTTCTGTGCTCCCCATTCTTTCGAAAGTGCTGGAGAAACACATCTGTGAACACCTGTGTAACTTCTTGAAAGAGAACGACTTGTTCCACCCCCTCCAGTCTGGGTTTAGAAAATCTCACTCCACTGAAACCGCACTTATCCGATTGGTAGACCAGCTACTATTCAACCTCGACAATGATAAAGTCACTGGACTTGTTTTTATTGATTACAAAAAGGCGTTTGATCTGATTGACCACAAACTACTACTATCAAAATTAAGGGCCCTTGGAGTGGGTGAGAGCAGTTTACCCCTGTTCCGCGACTATTTGGATGGCAGATGCCAGTATGTGAACATAGACGGTACCATTCTACCCAAAGGACCTTAACATCGGGAGTTCCACAGGGCAGCATCTTAGGACCAATTTTATTCCTTGTATTTATCAATGATCTACCTGCAGCAATGCAGCACTCTGTGGCTGATATTTATGCCGATGATACAACTATTAGCTACTCCACCCATTATACGGCGGCACCGAATGATATTTCGAACGGCCTTCAGATGGATATTGATGAAATCTTGAATTGGTCAGCAGACAACAAAATGATACTTAATGAAACCAAAACAAAATCTATGCTTGTTACTGGTAAACGGTTAGCCAAGAAAATGGAACAGTCCACTCTGCAGTTACATGTTAACTCTACTGAACTTGAACAAGTGAGCTCGCATAAACTATTAGGGGTCACGATCGACAGCCAGCTTACCTTCGACCAACACGTCGAAAATCTATGTACGAAGCTATCGCAGAGAATTGCCGTGTTGCGGAAAATAAGACGCTTTCTGCCTCTTGATCAAAGGAAACTCTATTATAATGCTATGATCAACCAGACAATGCTATATGCATCAACCATATGGACATCTTGCTCTGTTGAGAATATGCATAAAGTCTTTAAACTTCAGAAACGTGCGGCATGTATAATTCTTGAGGCCGATACCAAAGCGAATAGCGTACAACTATTTAGAAAATTAGATTGGGTTCCATTTTTTCATGAGGCCAAAGTAAATAGGTCATTAATGGTATATAAACGACTGTCTGGGGACTGCCCGTCTTATATGTCTCAGATGCTGATAAGAAACGCTGATATCACTGAAAGATCAAGCAGACATGGACTATTTAACCTTGTCTGTCCCCGATTCAAACGGGAATCAGAGGGAGGAAGGTATTTCATAGTATCGACCACACGCCTCTGGAATATGATACCAAGTAATATTAGAAACAAACCAAGTCTAGCAAGTTTTAGGAAGACCATGTTTGATCATTTTAAGGACAGCTACAAACATTTAGATCGCTTTATCATCTAGTTTATTCTTTTTCATTAATTCCGTCTTTTAGAGTAATTTATACTTGTCTTTTCATAGTGTACTTTTATGAATCTTTGCAATCCTAGTTTCTTAGATTTTAATTACTATTGCTGTTCCTATTGTATTATATATTAGTGGGCCACCTTTCATGGCGTACTTAAATGAAATTTTACAATACTAGTTTCTTAGATTTTAATCATTATTTCTGTTCTTTTGTATTATATATTAGAGGGCCACTGGTTTTTCAGTTTTATACTGTCACGTGTTTACCCTCGTTAAATAAAGTTGATTATTATTATTATTATTATTATTATTATGCTTTCTCATGGGAGCACAAATGCGAGAGGTGTCGCTGTATTAATTAGGAGTGGTTTGGACATTGTTTTTCAGCACGAATACTGTGATTCAAAAGGCCGGTTAATAATGTTAAATGCTCAAATCAAAGATAAAAATTACTTTCTGATAAACCTTTATGGTCCGAATAAAGATGAAGAAGCTGTTCGCTTTTATCAGGATTTGTCGACTACTTTACGGGGTGTTGATTTGGACAGTGATAGCAATGTCATTGTAGGTGGAGACTTTAATTGTCCCTTAGATCCAACCGTAGATAAAAAAGGTGGTATTTTAATTCCTCGACAACGTGATAAATTCAATTGAAAGCATTCAGTCTCCATGATATCTGGCGTATTAAGAATCCGAATACTCGCAGCTACACATGGAGTAAAGCTCACCTTTCATCTTCCGTAGACTTGATTATTGGCTTATTTCAGACAATTTAAATGATTTAGTCACACAGGTTGATATTGTAGCCTCAATTAAAACTGACCACTCTTCTATAATACTAGAATTAGAAGACATCAAGGAGAGCCGCAAAGGACCTGGTTTTTGGAAACTAAATACTTCTTTGCTAGATAGGCCAGATTACTTGGATATGATAAAGAGTGAACTGCCAAACTGGTTAGATGATGCAAAGGATTTATCAGACAATAGGGCTACGTGGGATTGGCTGAAATTTAAAATTAAAACAAGCTCAATTACGTAAAACGTAAAAAGCGAGAAGAGGAGCTTAACTTCAAGTATCAAGATGCATTAAATAAATTTCAAGAAAACCCCAGTGAAATTACAAGACTAGAAATGGACAAATTTAAAAATGAACTTGAAACATTATACAATGAAAGAGTAGAAGGAATTGCTGTTCGTGCAAGAGCAAGATAGCACGAGCACGGTGAAAAGAGTACATAGTAAATATTTTTTAAATCTAGAAAAATGCAATAATAGGGACCTTACGCATCGACGACTGGAACGGCAACGGCGACGGGGAAACCGAGGAAACACTGGGGAAAGGACGCAGTCGTGGCGCGAAATTGGAAGTAGTTATGCAGGCACAACACGACGCCAACTTCTCTCGAAGAGGATCGCGCGTAATCTGAAATATAAAAACTTTATCTTCGCACAAAATTCGAATATGCCGAACTTACGTGATGTAAGAGACTGTCTCCTTTTAGGCTTTGAAGAAAAACTTCTAAGCGACGAAGAATTCATTCTTCTCTACGATATGAACACCTCTAAGAACCCTGATTTTCCCTACTGGCAGTACGACACGTTCGATTTAGATCACCTTCGTGACGACGAGTGTAAAGCTGAATTTCGCTTTTTAAAGAACGATATTTATCTACTGAAAGATGTGCTACAAGTACCCGATGAAGTTGTATGTTATAACAGACTTGTTGTCGATGGAATTGAGGCTCTATGTATTCTTTTAAAACGGTTTGCATATCCCATTCGCTACAGCGATATGTGCCCTCGATTTGCAAGACCTGTACCACAGTTTAGCATTATAACAAATGAAATGATGGACATCATATACAACCAGCACAGTCACCGCTTAAGAAGCTTTAACCAGGCTTGGCTATCCCCGGTGAGTCTTCAAACCTATGCAGATGTTATTAATGAGGCTGGAGCTCCCTACACAAACTGTTGGGGATTTGTTGACGGGACTGTTAGGCCAGTTTGTAGACCTGAAAATTTACAGAGGACTTTATACAATGGACACAAGCGAGTTCACGCTATCAAGTTCCAATCAGTGGTTGCTCCTCATGGTCTGATTGCCAACTTGTATGGCCCCGTTGAGGGACGTCAACATGATAGTGGTATGCTAGCTGATTCTGGCCTGTTACCACAGTTACAGCTCCACTCTTACTCACCCCTAGGAAATCCTTTATGCATCTATGGTGACCTTGGATACCCATTGCGACCCCAGCTACAAACACCATTTAGAGGTTTACACCTAACACCACTCCAACAGCAGTTCAATACATCCATGAGCAGTGTTAGATCAAGTGTTGAATGGGTTTTTGGAGATATAGTCAACTATTTTAAGTTCCTTGATTTCAAGAAAAACTTAAAGATAGGGTTAAGTGCAGTGGGCAAAATGTTCATTGTTTGTGCCCTGTTAACTAATGCTAGAACCTGTTTATACCCAACATCCACAGGCAGTTTTTTCAACTTAGGCCCACCTTTATTGCAGGAGTACTTTTCTTAAGTTAGTTAGGCACTAGAGCCCTAAGATGTGGGGTTAAACTACAGGAATAACATCAGTGTATGTTTATCCATATTTATCATGTAAAAGCAAAGCAAAGCAATCGGTTTTAAGTATCTTACCACCTTTCCTATTTTGTTGTAAATAGTACGAATGAGGCTATACAGTGGTGGAAGATTATATGGCACATATACATACACATTCTGGCTGCCGTTTTC
>BLFK01000278.1:40798-43298 GCA_014634185.1 Astreopora myriophthalma
CCTAGTATAGTATAGCATAGAATAGTGCTAAAATAGTGTGTACCTAAATCATGAAGCTTTTAAAATCGTCAGAGATATGTTTGGTTCGAAAGTACTTACTTGACGGCAGGATTAGAAATTCAATAAATGCAACCCACCGCAACTAGGCATTTGCCGATTGTGCTAGTAAAAGTGGCATATTATGCTAGTGGCAGTGCTCGTTTTTTGCCCAAATTATGCTCAAATTATGCTCGCTTTTCAAAATTATGCTACTTTTTTTAGGCATTGCAAAAGATCGTTGTGCCTCTGACACTAAGGTGCTGATCAGGGAACTGATTAATACGATCTTGCAAAGGGACATTTTTCACATTAGTGACATTACTCGTCCCCCTCCTCTTGTATTTTCCAGTGGTGGATTCGAGGCGTCTAACCCGGGCAAGTTGTGCAGGCTTTGGTCTATCCTCTCTGTTCTCGCTACCTTGTAAACTATCTGGATGTAAGTTCACTGCACTTGACTGGTTTGGCGTGGCGGCCGCCATTTTGAAACGAGCACTGGGAGAAAGACTAAGGAGTCTGGGACCGAGACACAGACTCCCGGTTCCGTTTCATCGAACTCCCGCGGTATCTCAACACAAGTAAAAAAAAATCGAAAAATAGGAGTGGAAGCAACTGTTAATAGTAATCTATCGTTTTTAGTAGCTGAGATCTTCGTTTTCTTGAATTATTCTAAAATTGTGCTATTAAGACAGGAAAATATACGGATTATGCTAGCAGTGTTACCTTTGGAAAAAGGGCAAAAATTATGCTCAATTCCTCAGATTATGCCAAAAATTATGCTAGCACAATCGGCAAGAGCCTAACCGCAACTGCTTTTTAGTCACGTGACAAGCAAGAGAATAAAAAAATACTCTAAGATTACGTAACGTTCTTAGAATTTTGTTTCTTTTTTCCAAAAACGTTACGTAAGGCGTTTTTATCTTGCTAAATGTTCCATTCAAACTGAAAGCCGGGTCTCCCTTGTCAATATAATATAACATAATTATTCACGCTTCTGTGCCGTCGTGCCTTACATATATTTGCTCTATTTCTAAGTCATTTACTTTTGTTGTTACAGTTCTTTTTCGATCGCCTTTTTCTTGTATGCAGCTCTGTATTTTTTCTCTACAATGAAGCGTTAACATGACAGTTTAAATGTACGCTCTTGAAAAAAATAAAATAAAATGGATTCAAAAGCACAAGGTCAACCAAACACCATGCTCACCATGAATAAGTGCTGTAAGGGTTGGGCGAGGGGAGACTTTTTCGCAAGTGTCAATGTTTGCCGGGAGGCGGGAACAACGTCCAAACGCAACCGACTTATCCACCAACTATTTAGTGATCGAAAAGCCGCCGTCTCGTCTCGTCATGTTACTTTATGTCTTCAAGTTTTATTCAGTAAATGCGAAGATATATACAATACATGAATGATAATTTTTTAGTTAACTATTGTATGCTTCTCATTCAATTTGATTCATATACATATTTAACTCACTGTTTAAGGTCGAAAATAAATATCTAAATATTTAGCCATTTCACACCACGTCATTTTACTGTGGAGTTGCATCTATGATTGCAATCCACCCTAATTAGATATGTATGTACATCGTTGAGAGGACAATTCATGCGCAAGCTAACGACTATCGCAAGCTTTCACGAGGATCGGATGCAGCAGTGGGTAACAACTATTTGAAAGAGAAATAAAGCTATCGCTACTTCCTAATGTTTCTATAACCCTAGAGCGTAGTATGCTTTGTGGATGTAAAACATAAACACTTCAATAGCAAGATCTCCAAAGGGCTTTTAAGTAACTATTTTCAATGAATACAAATGAGCTTATAATAGCAATTAATAGAAATATTCAACGCCCGGGAATACTAAAAACTGTAATGATATACATTAAATACTGTAGTTAAAGACATAAAGATCCGTAGAAATAAATTACAAAAAATATGTTCTTTCAAGGATGTGTTGAACTTTATAACAGAACTCATTTCATTTATATTATTCTCTAGGCTATTCCAAATACTTATGGCTCGATAACTAAGGGTTATTTACCCAGTGCGAGATGGTATGCGACATATTTACCTGGTAACGGCCCGGGGGTGTAGCCCAAGGGGCGGCAAAAGGTGAATACATCACATATTCGCAGGGACACGTCAATGACAAGTTTGTTTGTCAGTTGGTAAGGTTTTGTAAGACAGTGGGGGAAAAAATTGTCCACACAAGTCTCGAGGGAGACTTTTCTTAAATGCACAAAATCTGCACAGGCCGATATTGTTTCACCTTTTTAGGCCGGGCCTTGTTCGTCTGAACTCCTCCAAGCTTATAATAGCAATTAATAGAAATATTCAACGCCCGGGAATACTAAAAACTGTAATGATATACATTAAATACTGTAGTTAAAGACACAATGATCCGTAGAAATAAATTACAAAAAATATATTCTTTCAAGGGTGTGTTGAACTTTCTAACAGAACTCATT
>BLFK01000278.1:48298-60172 GCA_014634185.1 Astreopora myriophthalma
GGGTCTGAGTATCCCATATAACTACTGACCCGGCAAACTCTGATCAAACTACTTCTTCGCTAACACTAACAAGATTCGTTTCTAGAGGTAAGGTGCAAAGTTAGTTCACTTTTTCATAATCGAATGTAATCATTTTCTTTCGGGTTTCTTTATATATCTGCAGAGAACAGTGGTTTTTTTTCCGTGAGTAAACATACTGTTATTTTCACACAAATCCGACGGCTTTCATGTCTTTCTTTAACGGCTGAATATGTCTAAGAAGAAGCCAGTAGATGAAATGACCTCGTTGTTTTAATACAAGACATAGGGAGCAAGGGATTTAAAGAAGTCAAAAAATAGAACATCATTAATTTGACTAACAATTGATGGTAAAGATCCTCATTCCCGAAACCAATCGATGGGAACAGCTTCCTCATGTAAGTTAGACATTCTTTGATAGGAATCTTTAAAGTGTTCAATTTTCGATATCAAAATCAGAGTCTAGGAGGATTCTTGTACTTACCAGAAACCTGATTTAAACGAAAGCGCTCTAACAAAATGGTATGTACCCAGCTGTTTCTTTACACGACAAAGAAGCAGAAGTTCGATGAATTCTCGTTTCATCCATCTTATCATTTCAAACAACATATCATATAAAGTAGGCGGGAAAAACAAAAAAACAAAAACAAAACAAAACAACAAAGAAACAGCGACATAGCGTCCTATAAGTTTAAAGTGACATGAGAACTGCGTACACTTGTCTGCGTTCCGAGTAAAGTTAAATTATTCCAATTGGTAATTATTTTGATGGTCTCTACACAAAATTTTCAATTGTGCAACAGTTTTCACATTGGTAGAGAACAGATGAAATGTGATGTATTGAACTTGGACGTGAAGTGTTACTTTGTAAGTGAGAAGATCGCAGTAAAGTGAACAATTTAGGCAGTTCCAGAGACGCCTGAAAAACTAAATAAACTTAAAACTAACCATCATCATCATATCATCCAGGCTTGAACGAAAAAAAAACAAAAAGAAAAGAAACTATTTTTGGTTATGACAAATAAAAAAACAAACCTGTTCAATTGGAGTTTGAGTTGCGCAAGCTTGTTTTAAGGCCCCTTTTACGTTCTTTGTCAGTTTCTTTCGGAAAAAGAAGTTTGCAGTTTAGAGTTTAGCTTAGAGGAGTTTAGAAGAACAAGACCCGGCCTAAAAATGTGAGACAGTATCGCCCTGTGCAGATTCTGTTCATTTAAGAAAAGTATCCCTCGAAAGACTTGTGTGGACAAATTTTTTCCCCCACTGTCTTACAAAACCTTACCAACTGACAAACAAACTTGTCATTGACGTGTCCCTGCGAATATGTGATGTATTCACCTTTTCCCCCCGTTGGGCTACACCCCGGGCCGTTACCAGGTAAATATGTCGCATACCATCTCGCACCGGGTAAATAACCCTTAGTTATCGAGCCATAAGTATTTGGAATAGCCTAGAGAATAATATCAATGAAATGAGTTCTGTTAGAAAGTTCAACACACCCTTGAAAGAATATATTTTTTGTAATTTATTTCTACGGATCATTGTGTCTTTAACTACAGTATTTAATGTATATCATTACAGTTTTTAGTATTCCCGGGCGTTGAATATTTCTATTAATTGCTATTATAAGCTTGGAGGAGTTCAGACGAACAAGGCCCGGCCTAAAAAGGTGAAACAATATCGGCCTGTGCAGATTCTGTGCATTTAAGAAAAGTCTCCCTCGAGACTTGTGTGGACAATTTTTTCCCCCACTGTCTTACAAAACCTTACCAACTGACAAACAAACTTGTCATTGACGTGTCCCTGCGAATATGTGATGTATTCACCTTTTGCCGCCCCTTGGGCTACACCCCCGGGCCGTTACCAGGTAAATATGTCGCATACCATCTCGCACTGGGTAAATAACCCTTAGTTATCGAGCCATAAGTATTTGGAATAGCCTAGAGAATAATATAAATGAAATGAGTTCTGTTAGAAAGTTCAACACATCCTTGAAAGAACATATTTTTTGTAATTTATTTCTACGGATCTTTATGTCTTTAACTACAGTATTTAATGTATATCATTACAGTTTTTAGTATTCCCGGGCGTTGAATATTTCTATTAATTGCTATTATAAGCTCATTTGTATTCATTGAAAATAGTTACTTAAAAGCCCTTTGGAGATCTTGCTATTGAAGTGTTTATGTTTTACATCCACAAAGCATACTACGCTCTAGGGTTATAGAAACATTAGGAAGTAGCGATAGCTTTATTTCTCTTTCAAATAGTTGTTACCCACTGCTGCATCCGATCCTCGTGAAAGCTTGCGATAGTCGTTAGCTTGCGCATGAATTGTCCTCTCAACGATGTACATACATATCTAATTAGGGTGGATTGCAATCATAGATGCAACTCCACAGTAAAATGACGTGGTGTGAAATGGCTAAATATTTAGATATTTATTTTCGACCTTAAACAGTGAGTTAAATATGTATATGAATCAAATTGAATGAGAAGCATACAATAGTTAAGTAAAAAAATTATCATTCATGTGTTCTATATATCTTCGCATTTACTGAATAAAACTTGAAGACATAAAGTAACATGACGAGACGAGACGGCGGCTTCTCGATCACTAAATAGTTGGTGGATAAGTCGGTTGCGTTTGGAAGTTGTTCACGCCTCCCGGCAAACATTGACACTTGCGAAAAAGTCCCCCCTCCCCCAACCCTTACAGCAATTATTCATGGTGAGCATGGTGTTTGGTTGACCTTGTGCTTTTGAATCCATTTTATTTTATTTTTTTCAATAGCGTACACTTAAACTGTCATGTTAACGCTTCATTGTAGAGAAAAAATACAGAGCTGCATACAAGAAAAAGGCGATCGAAAAAGAACTGTAACAACAAAAGTAAATGACTTAGAAATAGAGCAAATATATGTAAGGCACGACAGCACAGAAGCGTGAATAATTATGTTATATTATATTGACAAGGGAGACCCGGCTTTCAGTTTGAATGGAACATTTAGCAAGTTAAAAACGCCTTACGTAACGTTTTTGGAAAAAAGAAACAAAATTCTAAGAACGTTACGTAATCTTAGAGTATTTTTTTATTCTCTTGCTTGTCACGTGACTAAAAAGCAGTTGTGGTGGGTTGCATTTATTGAATTTCTAATCCTGCCGTCAAGTAAGTACTTTCGAACCAAACATATCTCTGACGATTTTAAAAGCTTCATGATTTAGGTACACACTATTTTAGCACTATTCTATGCTATACTATACTAGGCACTATACTATACTAGGTACACACTACTCGAACCGAGTAAACCTTTTTGTGGTCCCCGACTTTGAAATGCTTCAATCACACAGGTAACTTGTTTTCATGTATATGATAATGATACAAGCAATCACTGTCAGCGTATAATTACATTGAATTCAATACAACATTGGCTCGGCAAGACGACTAATCCGATCATTTCGGTTCAGTAAGTGGACCTCGGACTTCAGACTAACGGACGATTCGCTATCTCTAGAGGTCAGTAAAAGGAAAGGAGCAATGATTGTTCCCTTTCTTGCAAGATTTTCTCGTATATCTTTGTTAGATATATATACTTTTTAATTTGTTCTTTTTTCCTCTCTTTTTTATAATTCAGAAAGCAAATAGGTTTAAAGAACTTATTTGAACTAAGAACAATGTGTTAGTGTGAACTCACTGCCTAAACTAAGTTGAAATCATCGTATATACCTTTCTCCAGTAAGCTAGCCGTGCTTTCTTAGGACCAAGAAGGTCTAATACTCGAGTTTGCAGTTTTGCAGGGATCCAAAATTCTCGCTCAACGGCTCCGTTCAAAGAACGTGGAACTTGAACAATATTCTCCGCAGCCTGCTGCGTGGCACTGATGCTCAGTAAAAATTATACGCTGCGCACATAGCACTCCGTGCAAAATCGTCTTTACACGGCGGGATCTAGAAGTTTAATATAATGTTAATACTAATAATTAAATACTACCGCTACTACTAGTAGTATTAAGTATAATAATAGTAATAATAATAAAATGATAGTAACAATTGCCGCCTCAGAGATCTTGGCTAAAGGCAAAATCCCGAGTGGGCATCATTGTAGTCCACGCATAAAGTGATGTAGAACGACGGATATAGTTTGTATCCCAGCTACAGACAAAATTTCGATTTTCCAGAACTGTTCGTACGCACGGAATTAAAAACGGGTAATATGGACGTTTTCACACCAAATGTCCGCAAGTAAGTCTTGGGTAATGATGACGTTAGCACAAAAGGGGCGACAGCGGTACAAACGTCGAACCCAGGCTGCTCACATTGGTCCTGGTCACATTACCGCCATGGTCATAACAATAACAATTAATAATAGTAATAGTAATAGTAATAGCAATAGCAATAGCAATAGCAATAGCAATAGCAATAGCAATAGCAATAGCAATAGCAATAGCAATAGCAATAGCAATAGCAATAGCAATAGCAATAGCGATAGTGATAGTGATAGTAATAGTAATAGTAATTGTATTAATAATACTAATTTAGATAGCACACAGTTTGCGAAGAGAATTGAGCAGGGGGATGCTTGCTGCCTGGTAGCACCTGGGTGTGTTTGAGGTGAGTCAACAGCGACTGGCAGAGCAAGCATGGCAGATTCGAGTTAATACATAGTTATTTAAGTTGGCAGTTCAAGAAATTAAGGGGAGAGTTGACAAACCCATTCCAACACATGAAGAAAACAACACCGCTGTAGAGTGGCATGGAAGGGAGGTAACAAATGATGGGGAGTCTGCTAACGAAACGGCCCACGTGGTAATCCCTGAGGCACGAGACCATACACAGCTAACAACTGAGGGGAAGGGCATAGCGAGAAGATTGGAAGAAGTGATGAGAGGAACAGATTACCAGAGCTAAGGGGAGTAGCATGGTAAAAAAAACACTGAGGGAGAAAGTGACAGTGGTGGACGAAGTAACTGGAAAAAGTAGAAACAAGAAATATAACGACCACCAACAATTTTGCATCTGTCCGCAGCGCTAGCAGTGCTGCTAACTGAGGGGCTGGGGCTCAAAATAGACAGAAGACCCAGCAGCAAAGGTGACCCAATGTGTAAAAGGAAACTTAAGGGGTAAATCCCTCACTTAAGGCTAGTGTAGACCTTCAGGGGTGTCTTCCGAAGAATCATTCGTATGCGTGTCGCTTCTGTTATAACCATAGAGAAGTATATATCATCGTAAAGCTAATAAAATTTAGAATCAGATGAAGTATTTTTTTTTCTAAGATTTGACTCAAATCTTAAAAAAAAATTAGTGATGGTAAACGCGCGCAAGCCTTCAAACGCAAAACTGACACTATTTGCTAAACCGAATTACCTGCCTTCCTGCTCGCACGTACGACCAAACAAACTGCAAAATGTCAACCAGTAGGTGATAGACTACAAAAGCGTGTGAGGCTTTTTCGATATTCCGATTGGTTGCCGAGAAAATCTATTTTGAAGTTGGCGAATTGAATATTTGCGGATCTTCGTCAATTGAGAGTGCGTAAAAGGAAAAATACTTGAAATATCAAAAAAGTCTCAGAGACTTTTGCGCATTGATAAGCAAGGAATATTTTGGCCAAATTTCATAAGAATCCGTCAAATCTACATACCCTATTAATTCGCTTGAAGAAGGGAAATCCACGCAAAAGTAAAGCCCGAGTTTTAGACTCCTCAAGTTTTGAAAGGTCATCACACCTCATCGAAGCAGCGGTCAACTGGGTCATGCCGCCGACCAATGAAACACAAAGTTCGGACCCCCCGGGCGGCTCGCAACAAAAATAGCCCGTTTAATTCGCGGGAAGTTTTGCAGTCGCAGTCGAACACCGTCGAATAGTGATTGCGGCGATATACTAGTAATGGGTAAAGTTAAATCAAAGAGAAAAGCGTCTGGAAAAACCGAAAAGAGAAAAGGCACAAACCAACGAAAGAGTGGAAAAGTTCTGCCGTCCAGTCAACCGACGAGCGCGACCCAAAACAAAACGTGGTCCCCGCCATGAATTCGCTCGGGTAAGCAGAGGTAGAAGTTTTCGAAGCCATCAGCTTTAAACTGCTGGCACCAACTTCTCTGGAAGTTGAAGGATGTGAACCTCGTGAAACTCCTGAAACATCGCTTGAGGCCTGGTCAAACCAGGAACCTTTGTTACTGAAGGCGAGTTCCTTCTTCTTGCTTTCATCGAAATGTTCGCCTTTCTCCTTTTTCTTCGGCCCGGGTTTCTTAAGAGATTCTGTCCAAGGCGTCGTCCATCTTTTCGATGAATTCATAATGTAAGTTTTCACGGACTCCACATTAAAAAATTCACTGATACCAACGGCCTAAACGACGCGAAACAGCACAACTTTCAATGTAAACAAAATATGCAAAGGTTTCTAAGTCCTGGATAAGATTCCCCGCGAAAAATCCACAGGCGCTAGATGAGTCGCGATCATTAAATGATTTTAACTTATTTTTTTTCACCAAACTTTAAATCGATGTTTTAGGTATATCAGAAGCAAAGAAAACAAACAACGCAAAACTTAGCCTTTGAAGGTCTATAGTAACCTTAACGAAAGACCTCGGATGGGTGGGGAGGCTTTAAGCTGCTGGAAATCCCTTGAAAGCGAGATTTAGAGATGAGCTACAGTGGGAGTACTGGCTGTGGAAATAAGGCTTTACAATGGTTATTTACGAACTGAAGCAGAGGATTACCGACAAACCATGTAAGAGGTATACGAACAGAATCCAACAGTACAGGTAGAACAAACTCTACCGGGAAAACCAGGCCAAGTTCTATGAGCAGTTAGATAGGAAAGGAAACGAGAACCAAATTGAACCAGATGCACCGTGATCCAGAGAGTTTTGGAACGGCATGTAGATTACGCCAGGTGGGCGTAAGAGTGATGCTCAATGGTTAAACTAAACCAAAGGCAATATTGAAGTCGAAAAAACAAAGAAATGTGTTGACACAACGGTAAAGTTTAAAGAGAATGTTGAAAATGTTGCCTAACTGGAAGGCCCATGGACCCGATGGCAGGGCTTCAAGCAAAAAATTTTATGAATCTACTTGAAAGGATAGGGGAGCTGCTGGCCGACAATTGCCTACAACTAGGACAAACACCACCATGGATGACTCAAGGAAGAACGTTGCTCATTGTGAAGGTTGTAACGAAGGGAATCAACCAAGAAACCAAACCAATTATGTGTCCTCCACTGATGCGGAAATTGCCTGCAGGAATGATTTCGGAGGAGATGTATGGGTTTTTGGAGGTTAAAAATTCACTACCAGAGAGATAGAAAGGGTTTAGGAAGAGATGAAGAGGTACTCATGACCTCCTTTTTTATTCAAGTCTCGTGTCCGGTATTTGGTGGTGTCCTCATGGTGACACACTTAACCTAAGGAAACCGCAAAGAGCAAATTACCAAATCTCCTTCCAACCCCGTTTCCAACGTCTCTCTTGTCGTCTCTCTCGCTGCATGGGGCAGGAGTAACGGAGGCTTCTTAGAACGCGATGGCTCTGCGTAAGGCATGATTCCCACTTCTTCAATTACCATAAATATAGGCAAAAGAACAGTCGTATGAGAACGGGCGTGAAGCAAGCATTAGCATAATAAAACGAACTTTTCCCTTCCTTATGCTTGTGTTTATCTCACTCTAGATCTTATCGCAAATTTGAGCTTATTTCACAAGTGGGAACGGACGTAAAAAAATAAGCAGTAGTGCAACTGCTAAAATTAAGTGTCTCGTATTTCGTCTGTCGTTACTGGGCTTGGATATGCTTCATTTTTTTCGGCTTGTTTCACATGTAGAGATGTGAACTAGGATTTACCTTTTTCTTAGTTAGTTTATTTATTTAATTATCTATTTATTTATTTACTTTCTTTTCAGATATCGGCAAAGGATTACTTGAACCGAAACCACGATGTTCCTAATGCTCTTCACTGTCTCGCTGTCTCTAGGTAATGTTATATTCCCAAAACCTTCAATCTTTTCTACATTGAGTCGTGTTCTTTACCCAGGAAGTATAGCAGTTGAAAACGCGATCGAGAGAAATTAGTTTTTCACTTTTTCATTTTGAACTTAACTCATTCTTGGCACGGTGAATCGCGCGAAAAAAAAAACGCTCTCAAATAAAAGCTGTTATTTTACAAGTATTCACAATTATGTGGCAAATCATACCTGATTTTAAAGGTTATTAAATAAGCTTTAAGAAAAAATTATCGGCAATGAAAAATCATTCACTAGAAAATGAACGTAAACAACAGAGTTCCGCGGAAATTTCGCAAACATCCGGTTTTTAAAGCGACCTCGCCCTATGGCAATGTTCACCGAGAATTTTTGGTTAAGAGGAAAAAGTTCCCTTATCATATGACCTTTATGTGTCGAAAACTGAAAGTTGCCAGTCCTTACAACGTACGTAACATATACCTGAGGCAGGTGTGATAACATCGAGATCTTTCAGACAGAGTTCACACTCGGAGAAGCTCATTTTGTCAATAAACTAATGAAAAGGGAACGCTATTGACGGTCTTTTATAACATGTCAGTGATAACCGGTTTGTTACATGTAGTTATAGCAGATTAAATGATCCAACCAGAATCAACAGGTTTCCAAAAACGGGTCAGATTGCGTCATAACTTGTATTACCAGTTGTCTCTCCCTGTCGATGGTGATCTCTTTGATTCAAGATTGACAATCGGGCGCAATGAAATCCAAGATATCTAGTATATCGTGTCGCAGCCAATACGCATCTTTTCGATGTTTGTTCACGTTTTCCAAAACAGCGTTTAAACATGATGGGTCGCGAGTACCGTTGCATGCTAATTAAGTTAAACAAATCCAGTAGGCTTTTTTGATGTTGCACTGAATACCTTCGCACTCACAAGGAGAAGTTGTAGCGATGTCCGGCACCATTATGTCAGTTCATTAATGTTGTTTAAACACTGTCCGTCCAGGCTTATATGGTGTTTATGAATAAACTGATTTAGTAAGGTTGCCACTGTCTATTGCTTCTCAGTCTTGCAAAGAAGACAATGGTGTTTCGGGTAAAACCGGTTTATCCTCTCTTGCAATAGGAAGAGGAATTTTCGATTTACTCCCCGGTTCCAATTGTAGTGCTGCTGAGACGGGCATCGTTTCTGTGCGAGGCGTTAATTTTGCCGGTGACGCAGATCTGACAACAGGACGGGGAGCTTTAGACGTACTCAATCCAGTGGCAGGTGTAGATTTTGGTGTAGCGGGAAGTTTTCGCTAAATTACTTTTGCAGGCTTTCCTAAAGACGACGTAGGAGGGTGGGTAGGACTCGGTTGGAGCTGGTGACACTGTTGTCGTCACAGTAGGTTTCACAGTCGCCTCGGTCTTCATTTGTCTTCATAGACCATGATATTGGTGCAAAAGTTGATTTCACAAACTGATTTTTTGGCCTTATGGTAATAAACAATCCATGATATGTTTCATGTCTTGATGTAAACGCGTCAGTGTGGCGAGTTGCGGCGGGGATGTTAATCGGTGTTCTGTTTCAAGCCTCTGCAATAAGCGTTCTGGAACCAGCATCATCTTTTGTACTTGTTTTATTTGAAAAGCTTGCCAAGCAGATCAACACCAAGGGGTGCAACGAGTCCGGCAAGAGCTGGTACAAATACACCTTTTTGATTAAGCACATCTTTCTTCTGCTTGGGCTCGGTTTCTTTCGGGCGAGATAGAGGAGCTTGTCTTTGTGTGGTTTGAAACTTTGAAATGATGACTCTAGAACGATGATGTTGCCTTTAAGCAGATTGAGTGCAATTTCACTGATCGCCTCTGTTTGTCCTCGGTTCGCCACCGTGATCATCTTACGACGCTGTTTACCATGACTTTTAAAACACAAACATAGAAAAGGTAGATGCGATTTGAGCTTCGACAGTCATGCGTTTCTTTTTCAACTTGGTTAGATTCTGTCTTGGTGTTAGAGCGTAACACCATCTTGCCTCATCTTTTCACGTCCTGGTTTTTCCTTCTTGATTATAGAGGAGCTCGATCCGTCGAATACGCTGGAATGTTGTCAACCAAGAAGGACAGGGAATCGTCCGTTTTATGCGTTTTCTTGTTCACGTCGACAACCGGGAAACGTTGCTCCGTCGGTTATCTTTTTGTTCATTCTCGTTGTATGTTCCG
Organism: Astreopora myriophthalma; assembly: GCA_014634185.1. Lineage (NCBI taxonomy): Eukaryota > Metazoa > Cnidaria > Anthozoa > Scleractinia > Acroporidae > Astreopora > Astreopora myriophthalma. The sequence continues at coordinate 58,474 of BLFK01000278.1, forward strand.
CGTGCGTGGATGCAGGTCCAGCGTCAAGTAGCCAAACGGTTGTGACGTAGCATCCAGAAAACTCTCCCATACAAAGGGCACTTGCCCGGCAAACTCTAGTTGACCTTAGGTTCTTAACCCCAACGTGTCACGTGGGTTGTTAAAAGCGATAGTATAATGTGCGTACTTCTTGAGAATTTTCCAGGTGGAAAGAGATTTGTGTAAGATAGATGCAATTCACGTCGCAGTGGTGAAAGACTTTTGTAAAGAGATCCAAAATGCGTTCATCGTCGCTGCAATGGCGCATAAGATCACCTAAGACGAGGACCAAAACTTCTGTTTGCGCTCCTCTGCCTCGACGACGAAAAACTTTCTCTACATGGAACAAATTATCCTTTGGCTCAATTAGTTTTTGTAACTCCGTCTCGTAAAAGGTGCCTTCAATCAATCTCTCGTCGTGTTCTTTCAACTCGTAGACAGGTGGATCTCTTAATTGGTATTCTCTGTGCTACTGTAAAGGTCTTTTCGCTCCAGTTAGCTAGGTATCATGATTTCTCAAATACGGGCTTGTGCTTACTGATCTTTACTTGGTGGCCAATCTTGAATTTATACTTGACGGCAGAAATCCGCTTACCATATAAGGTACGCCACACTTGCTGGGAGTTCATGACAGTTACCTCGGAGGGTTTCATTTTAACGGAACGATGATACGATTGGTTGCAGTTGTCGTTGATGAGAACGTTTAGTCTGTCCAGGTTATGATACGAGCTTCTTCGGGGTAAACAGTCGTCACACCATTTGCTTCAGGGCGCGGTTGAGCAGTTCTATGACTTGAGCTTTGTTTTCATCATAGGTGACAAAATGGTGAACGTTATGCTCTTTTACAAATGTCTGAAAAGGCTTGATCTTAAATTCGGTACCCGCATCGGTTTGTAACTTGTCTGGCTTGCAACCCTGTTGAAAAATCTTCCTAAAAGCTTTTACAAGCTCTGACCCTGTCTTGTCTGGGGTACTTGGATAAAATGTCAATGCAAGTGACAAGGTATTTGTATCCGCGGCTCCAACGACTCAGCCTTTGAAGATCCACCAAATCAGCCTGCCATTGATCATCTAATCCATTCACAAAAACTTTGTTGCGACGAAAATGTCTTCGAGCAGGTTTGTGTAAAGTGTACCCTGGCTGTTGTTGGAACCAAGCGATAACCTGTGAACGCATTATACCATGCTTCTGTGCTGCTCGATACACCTTTTCTACTCCCCCCTAACGCAAAAGCACGGTTTTATTGATAGTACAGTTTCTCTAAAAGTCGTTTCAGAGTTTTCTTCGTATTTTTCTTCTTCTTCATTTTCTTCAGTGGCATCTCTGTAATCCATGTGTTTCACTATCGCAACAGGCAACTAAACATTTCAACCTCGGACACAAACCTCTTAAAGACAGCGTAGGGGTTGAACTGGCGCAAAGGCGACTTGTCGCACTGCCCATGGTCTCACACAACTGACTGAAACACCTCTCTCCACATGTCTTTCATGGTTTGAAACCGCGACGCCACTTTCTTGAGTCTATCCTTTCAAACATTTCGTGTTTTAAATCTGGTGTAATCCATGGGGCAGAGTTTCTTCTAACTCTCTTTCTCTTTAAAGTAATATTTCTGTCAATAAGCATTTAACTAAGTAAAGGGTCACTGCTATTTCCCCCCCCCATCCCCTCCCCCCCCAAAAA
>BLFK01000278.1:84516-87016 GCA_014634185.1 Astreopora myriophthalma
CATTCGAAAGTATAGATAACCATTAAAGTATGAATTTAATACTTATGCCAAAAATATTAGCTATTTCCCTCATCAAGAGTGGCGAACAAGGAGTTACCCAATTTCTTTTCAGTGTGGTTTCAAAAATGAAACTTAACCACTCAATTTTGAAAAGTAAAGAAAATTCGAGTTGGTCCCGAGAAATAGGTAGCGTAACTTTACTTTTACGCCATGTTTGATTCATTAATTATCTCGTTAGCGGTTGTTTGAGTTTTGGGTTCCACTTATGATAAATACAATCGCCAATGTAATCAATTCTAAAATACGCGCACAAGGTCACGTAACTCGAAACCTACTTTAAAACTTGGACTATTCGTCTTGTCGGCGATAAGCACTGCCTTTCTTGCGCCACGCACTATTAGGAAGCGATTTTCAAAAATGAAAACACTCACCTAGTTGAGCATATGGTTGATCCATCAAATACATCTGATGACATGGTCGACTATTCACTTGATCATCAGATTAATCAGCGATATGCAGCATAACCTTAGATTTTATTTCTATTCTATTGTTAGAATAATAATAATAATAATAATAATAATAATAATAATGATAATAATAATAATAATAGTTGGTGTTCACCCCGTTTAAAATCAAGAGTTGGTTTGGGGCCAAGGACCTCATCCCTGCGGGTTTACGATCGCGAGTCATTTACAAGTTTTCATGAGGAATATTGGTACCATCACTGTCGCCAAATGTGGACAGTGGTTCAGGTTTATGCAGACGTACTTACCAAGATGCATCAATAACGAAGCAATCGAAGTATAACAGCCTTAAACTAAGAAACAATTTTGAAATTTTGTTTCCCTTTATTGTTTGTCATTATTACACAAATGTTTAACGATTCGCGGGATTGAATGTAACTTTTCAATAAATGATTGTCTCTTGACGCCATTGATTGTGCCTCTCTATGCTAATTGTCTTATTGAATGTCTCTTTTTTCACTTATGATTGTCGGAAGATGTTATTGATTTTCTTTTGGTGTTATTGATTGTCAATTGCGCGCGTTTAAATGTCCACTTGACGTCCTTGATGGTCGAAAGATGCTCTTGTTTGTTCGTTGACACTATTGAACGTTTATAAACATGCAAATTGCGCTCTTGAATGTTCCGTGGCGTTAATGAAGTGCTTCTTGGTGTTATGGAATGTATATTTGCCTTATTGATTCTACACTTCGCGAAAATGAATATTTTTTTCGCCTAAATGATCAGCAAAAGGTGTAATAACAGAGCATCTCTGAGTAATCAGTAAACAGCTCAGAGCAACGCTGAGTAATCAATAAGCAGTTCACAGCAATACGCCTGAGTGATCAATAAGCAGCTCGGAGCAACTCAGAGTAATACGATTTACCCACATATCATTCGGGTCAACTAAGTCAGAAAAAAGACAAACTAAAGTTCTTGCTCAAGCAAACTCTTACCGAGAGTGAAGTTTTATAACGAATAATGAATAAGCAACTCAGAGCAACTCTGAGTAATCGATAAGCACAAAAGTTGATCTAATAAAGTGATTTTTTTTTTGTCTTCTGGCAGGGTAGAATCCATGGTTTGTTTCATGCTTTGACGCAAGCGCATCAGTGTCGTGAGTGGCGGAAGTGATGTTAATCTTATTAAGTGTACCAACTTTCGCAATATTTTCTCTTCCTTGCTTCATATGTAAAGTCGTCATCTTCAGTTTATGCCGTGTCCTCAAGAAAATGTTGCACGTCAAACAGATTATTCAAAAGGTACTATCGCTTACTTATAGCAGCTTCTATAGGCTCCGTATAATCCATTTCATCGTCTTCCATAAAGCTACGTATTGTCTTCATAACCTTCTTGTGCACTGGATCAGTTTTCAAGTTGTGGTACCACCTTAAATATTGTAAATATGAGTGTCGTAGCTTTTTGCGGAAAACAGGAAGCAGATGGTTAGAAGCTTGAGCCTGAGCATCATCCTTTGGCAAACCCTGGCGTACATTTTCCTGCACCTGTTCTTCCCAAGCTGAATTCAGATCATTCATATCTTCTTCTCGTAGTTTATTCCATGGATGGACCTCATCATTTTCTGTCTCACTGTCGGTATCGCCATCGTCGGTTTCTTCCTCACCATCGCCTTCTTTCTTGTCAACATCATCATCATCATCATCATCATCATCATCATCATCATCATCGTGATCATCGTCCTCTGCTTCGTCTCCATCTTCATATAAATTATTTTCTTCATCATCGTCCTCGTGATATTTTTCAGCTCCTCGTTCCAAGCCCCTATATTATACTGTTTACGAGTTTGGCGGGAGATCATCGTCATTCTAAGCTTGTTTAAGAATTCCGCTGTCCGCTCATTTTTTCCTTCTGTATGGTAGAGTACCTTTCCTCGGGTCTGGTGCCGTTGCATTAGATGAGGGATACGTTTCAACATATTTTTGACCACTTCCAAAGGGTGGTTTTTAGTGGGTTTTCGTATCTGGCAATATAGTATG
>BLFK01000278.1:94516-104516 GCA_014634185.1 Astreopora myriophthalma
CTGACATACTCAAAGTATATTTGGAGTATTTAGACTGCAAAGTTTCAATTGAGCAGAATATTTCTCATGTTTCCGTTCACATTTGCCTAGCGCGTCAGAAAAAAATTGCAACATTTTAACGAGCTCAATTTTATCTTTAAGTGCGATTTCGAACAACAGAATTTCGTACGTTCAGTAGAACCCAAGGTGTAAATTGTCGGATATTTTACATTTGGGTCGACCGTTTGCGTAATATTGACGTTTGTTTACATGATGAGGCCCTGTTGGGGGTTTTAGGGATAAGGGATAACTGGCAAAATAATTTTAGAGATAAGGCATGACTGATTAAATAATTATAGGGATAAGGGATAACTGAGATAGTTTTGACCCAGTTTTAGGGATAACAGTCGCGGCAATTTTAGGGATAGCTGTCTCGGTAATTTTAGGGATAAGGGATAACTGCCCCCGGAATTTTGGGGATAAGGGATGACTAAAGTCCCCCTATCAGGGCCTCCATGATATTCTTTGGAAAACTATAAGTGCTCAGTGAAATTGTCATTCATTCGTATTACGTGTGAAAGCAATTTTTTTTACATGGAAAAGGTAAAACTGTGTCGTATAATCTTTCAGAAGACAGTCTAATTAGTGTACGCTAACTGAGGAAAATGTTTTACCGGCTGTTCAAACTGATCACATTGCGCGCATGGTGGTATTCCAATCTGTCAACTTGAACTTGAAGCATTTTCATTTGATTTGAAAACACCACTTTAATAGGGCTACCGGGGTAAATATTTGTTGAATATGGGATCCCATAAATCGCCAATTACCGTATAGTAACATTGTATTCTTTGCCTGCTCTCTTTGAGGGGTTTTATCCTCACTACACTGATTCTTTTTTTTTTTACAACCAGACCCTCCCCAGCGAACGCCTGCCTTCACAGTGACTTAAGGTTATGCATCCCCGTCAACGCATCCAGGCGTCTTGTTGTATTTAGTTTGCAAGCTCCCTGAGCTACTCGCCGCTTTAAAGTAGTTCAAACCATGTTCTTTTTCCCATCTCGCGAGAAATTTTCCCTCGATGTATTTTGGGTAAATATGACCAATAAAAGTAGGGCAAGTGTGCTTGACATCACGGCGATGTTGAATTCCCCGAACAAAGGCAAGGCAGCTATGTCAGTGCATGTCCAAAGTTAATCCTCCAGTTCCGACTTGTTCGAAAATGGGTGAGCGCTAACCCTGGGTTAAATCTGGTTAATACCTATTGGTTGTCATGGTTTTAATCCCGGTGTTGCACTGGCCCTGCTTTGAACAACTCGGCCCAAGAATTGAACTCTATTCTTATGCAGACATTTTCTTCACGTTTTGCTTTCTTTTTTAAACACATGGCCGCCGATCACGAGAGCGAGTAGAATTTTGGGATACGATACTTGCTGATACTTGCTTGGTCTTACAGTTGTCAAGACCTTGCACGCTTCACAGTTTTCGGAGCGTGCAAAGCGAATCGCGTAGCCCATGACTCGCGTAGCGCACGATGCGATTTGTGTCCCGTGGTGGAAGGTGACTTACTGTAGGGTGGTACTGAATGACACATGGTGATTTAAGATAAAGGACTTTATAGGTTGGCTGAACTAAGGTTGGCGGAACTAGGCCGAGAACGCTTGTTTTGGTGGGAAAGGTAGCACGAACAAGCAATTTTTTTTCTTACCCACAAAGGTGGTTGATGAGTTGAATCCATTTTCATCGACACTCTTAAGACCGACAACTTTGAGAGATTAAGAAACAGTACTCTGTGAAAGACGAAGGTTTAAATTCAGCAGAATCATCAACGACTACAAGATTGAAAAACCGTTCTTGCTTCTAAAAGCTGAAATATGGTTAAAACATGTAGCCAAACAGCAAAAACACAGCAAGTAATTATGTCTGCAGTCGTTGCTTCGCGAATTTCCCGCTTAACTCACCGTCGCAAAAACTTCGGTTCGGTTCGGTGAACGAAGGACAGCTTGTCTTGCGCAATTTCCTCGACCCAGATTCCTGGTGCTTGTCTAACGTTACTTCCTGACCGTTGTGTCGTATCTTAAATTTCCCCGGCGCTGTTTTTATTTTGCGGTCTAAATACAGTGAACTCTGTCTTAGTCTTTGCTCTCATTAATTCTTCTTTGCAGCATTCAAAGAGCATGGAGAGAGCACAAACGTAGATCTCAGGCCAAATTTTGGCGTGTTTGCCCGACCGACTTACTCTACCCCAGAAAACAGCAGCTTTCACATAAGGACAAACCCGTTCATGGGAAGTAGTGACAATTCTTCGTACTGCGATGATGATGATAATCTGTCAGATGTTTCTAATGACAGTCTTGAGCAAGTTACAGAAGGGAACTTTAGAAACAGACAAGAACACGGACCGCACAGGAATATTCACGACAGTCGGGGAAAAATTGAAGGTGGCAATGTGGACGATGGATTTTCGGGGCTGGAATCTATTAGCTCGCCTGCAGAGCTACCTTCGCCGACCACTGACTGGGAGTCCATAGAATCGTGCTTGACATCCGAGGGTGAAACACAGGATTTAGAACACAGCGAGCTTGTAGATTCATCAAGTGAACTGTTAAAACAATTCTCTTTAAAACCCAAGGATTTGCAAATTTGCTTTGTTGACGAAACATTGCTGAGCGATGTTGAAGGCGATGAAGACAGTTGTCTGATAAAGGAGTACATTATTGATCAACAAGACATTTCTGATGAAGAGAAAAGGGACTCGGGTTGTGTTGCTGGCGATGAGGAAATGTCGGAATCGTTTTCTATAAAAACGGTCAGTCCAGAAACACTAGAAAGTCAAGAAATTTCTCAGGAGGATACGAAGAAAGTCTTGTTAGAACTGGGTAAGCAAGACAGTGAAGAGGGAGAAAAGGATGAGCAATGTACTGACGTTATGTTAGGTTGGACGGAGGAAAGACTAAGAGAATTAACTCTTAGTGAACTTAGAGAACTGAAGAAAAACATGGCGCAGCTAATTGAAGGTACAGTTATATTTGACCCGACCCCGCCACAGGTCTGTTCTTAGTGTTTTTAAGTCAAATCTCTCCTCAAATCTGCACTAAGTGCATTTATTCATCCATCTTATGTTGGAGCTTATCGGTAAATCCTCTTACTTCAATGAAATGAAAGCAGAGAAAGCGAATTAAAGGAAAATTTCGCGATTTCATTCAGGGAGAGTTTCAAAAAAAAAAAATGAGGCTGACCCTTTTTGGGTTTCGACACTTGTGCATCCGTACTCGAAGCATCCATCACAGCGGCTGGAGAAATGGTGGCCGCGTTGGGAATTTAACTCTACTCTTGTGCAACTTCTTTCTTTTGACTCATTTAAACCGGCCGTCAAGGGTCGTGAGTAAGAGTACTGTAAATGGTTATTACGTCTCCCTCCTTACATAGAGTTTGCGTGGTGTTGTGTTGGGTTGGGTTGCGTTACGTTGTGCTCTGTTGTATCGCGTTGCGTTGCATATCATTACGTAACCTTGTATTGTATTCTAAACCAATATGGCCGATTGTCACGTGAGCGCACTATATCTTCGTATCAGAACAGTCACCAATTCTTTAGAAGCAAAAGTAGGATTATTTTTACGATGTCATTAGCGCAAAGCCGTGTTTTAGCTACGAAAGTGACAAAACTTCTTAAAACTACCTCATTGCACACACGTGCATCATTATTACAAACTGGATCATTGGATAATGTAATTCAGAAGTTTTCATTGGCTAAACCTTTATTGGTTATGAACTGATAAATAAAGAAATGAATCAGTACCATGCTCTACATATACGGTAAGCATACGCGTCAGGTCAAAATTAAAATGGAGCTAAAATGTTAAGGAATTATTTATATTTTGTGGGCGTTTTTAACAAAACAATTAATTATTCCACTCGCGTTTGTTGGTCATGAGAGGATTATAGAACTCTGCGCCGAGTTGGCTATCCATCTCATATCCAACGCGCGCTTGTGGAATAATTGTTACTCATAGCACACACGTGCAATTTTCCCGCAAAGTTGTTCCACATAAATTGTTCAAGAAGTCTGAGACAAATCTTGTGCTTAAAACATGTTTCCCTGTTTCGTAAATATTTTGCAGCTCAGAACGAAGTTTTAGTCACTGAATTAATGGCGAGAGACAGTCTTCATCTGAAGCAAGATTCCCTTCTCATGGAGGTGGAAGATGCATCAAAGTAAGCCATTTAACAAATGCTTATAGTTATCGTAAGGAAACCAGATCATTTTCGTTGTTTTGGTGGAATTAAGAAACTTAGCGGTAGTTTTGAAATGACACATCGGTGCGATGGATGTCGTTTTCCTACTATTACAGCCTTAAGTCGTCCAAAATAGGGTGGGTGTTTACAATGACCTTTGAACAAAAACGTTAACAATTACAAGTGTACTTGTAGAGTATTCTCAACAGGATTCTCCACTCGTGTGTGTTACTGCTACATGTACATCTGTTTTTCTTCGTTGGTTCCTTTTATCTCGATGTACCTATATGTTCTACCAAACCAATATAGTAGTATTGGAAGGCAAAGTTGACTGGACCAGAGATGCAATGGCGCATGATCACTTTACTATGTTTCCACGAGGCTGTGGAGGCACCGCCGTAAACCAGGTTGAGCCTGTGATCTGTCAGCTTATGTTTCTTTTATTTTTTTTTTGTCACTGTACATTAACTTGCGGACACTGAGTTGATCCATGCACCAGCATCGTTAAGTTGAGCATTGATCCTGCCTCCCATACTTTTGAAAAGAAGTCCCTGCAAAAACTATATTTGTTCTTGAAAGTCCTTGAAATCGCTTGTACCAAAATCATCGTCGGTTTGATGACAAACAAGATGACTCTGGGCGTAAACGACCGTTATCCAAGCAAATTGTGATAAACTTGAAATATGCCATGCCGACTTTTTCCAAGGTTACCTTAAAGTGCTACTGCGACGAAACTCGAAGGGTTTTTTCCCGCGACTTTTTCATCCTAAGTTGATGTTTGGACCCTAAAGATTAGAAAAAATTGTATCTCCGACTGACCTGATGAAGATAAACCTTTCTAAACGCTGCCTGAAACTGTGCAAATTACGTCCGCCATTGCTCAATCATCAGTAGTCGAGCCCACAACTTTTGTCAAGCGGAGTTCTCTCTGTGACGTCATCTTATTCCTTTATGAATTCTTCAGGCTGACATTTGTAGCAAACAGACTACGAGAAATGTTGTCTGCTTCAAGTTTCTCGTCCTTTTAGCAAAGGACCCTTCGAAATTACGTTCTAGTGAGAGTAGTTGCTTTTCAGAGAACAGCAAGGTCAGCTTCGTACCCTCTGACACAGATTTAGAGCCGCTTGTGAGTCGAGAAGTGATTCCACGCACGAATCAAAGACCTTGACGCCTTGAGTTTGAGTTTGAGTGCGTTATGTTCTGCGATGATCTCTTCCATCACCAACAAAACAGAATCATTCGAAAACGGAGCCGCTTCAAGCGAATGGTGAATTTAAGCTGTATAATCCCGAGTTGGCGATAAGTTTTCGTTTATACGTATTGAGAAGCATATTTGCTCCTGATGTGGATAACTTACCAGTTCGTATTTTACGTACTCGTGCAAAAGAGCTCTCTTTCCCACTTGCTCATTTATTTATCTCAAAGGACGGGGAAAATGCCCACCTTATGGAAATCAGCCAATATTACCCCGATTCACGAGGGAGATAGTAAGGAGGTTGTAACTAACTACAGATCAATCTCTTTATTGCCAGTCCCTGCTAAGTGCTTAGAGCGTATTGTACACTCTGCCATTTATGATCATATCTCCTCATTTTTAACCGAATGGCAAGATGGTTTTGTTAAAGGAAGATCTTGTGAGACTCAACTGATTCTAACCCATCATCAATGGGCTTCTGCCCTTGACAAAGGTACTAGACAAGTTGATGTAGTCTTTTTAGACTTTTCCAAAGCCTTTGACAAAGTGAATCATTCAGTTTTGTTGCACAAATTGTGCAATTCTGGGATAACTGGCTCATTACAATGGTGCGGAAGTTATTTAAGCAATCGTCGACAGAGAGTCGTTCTGGATGGTATATCTTCTTCCTGGTCAGATGTCTCATCTGGAGTCCCTCAGAGCTCTTTATTAGCTGGGCCTCTATTTTTTGTTATATTTATTAGTGACCTTCCTGAAGTTGTTCTTCCTGGCAGTACTATTGCCCTCTATGCGGATGACTGCAAATGTTCCAGAATCATTGACACGGTTGGTGATCTTGATTTGTTTCAACAAGCCCTGGATAATCTGCATCGGTGCTGTGGAGTTTCCGGAATTAAATGAACTTTAATGTCAAGAAATGCAATTATGAAAATTACTAAGAAGAGTCAACCGCTCAATTCTAGTTTTTTCCTGGAAAGTTCTGGACTGGAAGAGGTTAAAGAGTTTAAGGACTTAGGGATTTCATGGAATTCACAATAGATTACGTTGTATCCAAGGCCAACAGAATGCTAGGATTAATTAAGAGAACTGGTAAAGTCCTGGATGACCCGAACGACCTTGCGTACTCGCTATTGTTCTCTGGTTCGTTCAAACGTGGAATATTGTTCAGTAGTGTGGTCTCCATGTACTAAAAGAAATATTGATAGGCTAGAAAGGGTGCAGAGAAGGGCAACTAAATTTATCTTAAAGAACAATGATCCTTATGACATTCGTTTGAAGAAGTTAGACATCTTGTCACTGGAGAAGAGAAGATTATTTGCTGATGTTACTTTCTTATATAAAGTACTAAATGGCAACATTAATAATTATAGATTTCCACTCAGAAGCTGACTGCTTTTCACTTAGGTCTAAGGACTTTTTAACTGTAAAGAAGGAATTTGCTAGAACTAATGTCTTGAAGTGTTTTTTCCATCGAATAACTGACATGTGCAATCAACTACCTCTGGATATTCGCTGCTCTGATAATGTAAATATTTTTAAGTCTAGAGTTAAGAAATTTCTTAGAGATTTTTAAGTATTTAAGTATCTTAATGTATTCTTTGAATTTCGTTACTTTTTGTGTATTTATATTAGTTGATAGGTGATCTGTTTTTGTATGGGTTCAGGACTCCTTTACAGATTATCCTTTGGCCTTTAACCATAGATTGTAATAAATATGTAAGCTTAAATATTTCCGGTAAATGCGGGAGTAAATAAGCTTACGTAGACAATACTTCAAGGTGAGAAAAAGCAAAATTATTTTCTTCTCAGTTCAGCTCAGACATACCAAAACTAACGAACAGATCTGCGAAAACGTTTTGAATTGAAAGCGTCGTGATATAAACCAAGCAATGAGCGTTATAGGTCTTTTCATTTCCGCTGATATACTGAAGGGCCGAGGTTTGTAACCATGCAATTTACGGCTGAATTTAAATGAAAACATTACATATTCAGTATATTGACCTCACTAAAAAACTGTGCACTCTTAACCTTGACAATCCCAGGTGTTTATTCGCCCTGTGCTGGCTTCGAGTCAACGTGACACAATTAGAAAAACCCTGCAAAAAACATGGCTTCAGTGTTTACTCGCCCGGCACCGACCGCCGATATGCCACTTAACTGGCTAAACGTGCCCTCTGAAGATTAATTCCAGTTTGTGTGAGTGGCACAAGTAATTTGTCTTATAGATGTCCCTTCGATGTGAACGGCCTTTTCGAAGCAATCTGACGTGAAATGCACGGAGTGAATCTCAAAACTGAAGCTCCTTGGGGTCGAAGTTAAAAACCTGTGATTCCTACGACGGGTTTGCACTCTGCGAGTTCATTTTAAATTGCGTTGGCGCACGCAAAGAAATTCAAACTGGCTCATTTAACTCGTTGCTGCAGTCCCGTACAACACAGTATAACGAGGAGGTATCTTCGCCTGAAAAAGTATTGCAAGCGAAGAGCAGACGAAGAAGAATATCTCTATTTTCCACTCGTTGAGCCGTCACTTGCTTGTTTGGGGATACGATGACGTCACGTAGGTTCTCGCTCCAAGCCTTTGCCCTCTCGGACATTATCTGGTTTGAGTAATCAGGTAATGGCAGACGCTCGATCACGAAACACATGGGAGTTCCAACAGGAATTTCGAACTCAAATTCGGCATACGAATTAATAGGCTTAGAAACGTTACAAAAAGCGAGAGAAAACAGAAACGGCCGATTTGGTCTCAGTAGCACTTTAATTGCAATCCTTGTCAATCTCGTCCTCTTTTGTCCATCCACGCGCCTCTTTACCTTGGTCGTATTTCTTAAATGAGTTGTTCTACAGTTTCAAGTGATTCTTGTGATGTTTCACACCATTTTATAGGCATCAGTTCTGATGAGTCACGAAATTGCCTATAACTGTGTGACATTGCCCCATTAAATTTCATTGCCTCGTTCGTTCATCAAATTTCACACTATCTGCAGAATTGGTGCACTCATAAAAAGTTATTTAATCTACAGGATATTGAGTAGTTCTACAAAAGAAAGCACAAGGATGTGTGGTGGCCAAAGGGGCTTATGCTTTCTAGTTGACCACCACAGTCATAAAAAAAAGCATCGTAATAAGATAATCAACTTTCAATTTTCATCAAAGCTCGATATTGGTATCAAGATTTTTAAACAATTTAGTCACCGTGCTATGACCTTTCAACAAAGAAAATGGAGCAAAGAAGTTTGTGCTATCCCAAAACTAATTAAGTGGTTTTGTTATAGTGAGACAAAACCACGAGAACATGTACATAGCCTTGGAAGCTGCAGTTTCAATCATGACTCAACTTAACTCAAACCACGCTGCTAACTGGAACGTGAATGGTTCCATTATTTTCAATAATCTGTATCAGTGACGAATCATGTTTACCTTACGTGCGATAATATAGTATATAAACTACAGTATTATTTCGTGCTTTTTTTGTTTTTGTTTTTGTTTTTGTTTTTTTATGTTTTGTTATTCAAGACTAATACAATTTAAAACTCGTGGTTATTTTTTTTTTCTTCAAAGAAGGAATGTACGTTAATCATGTGTTGCTTTTCTGTAAGTTATCTTGGGCGAACTAAAGTAAACTGTATACCTATGTAGTGATGTTCCCCTAGCAAGGGTTCAACTCGCAATGCACCGACATTGTACCCATTGAACTGACATCGTACCGCGTAAAATAGGGATTTTTCGTAGCTTTTTTTCCTTTCTGGGATTATTGCAACTTTCAAATCAAGTTTATTTCTTTTGTGCCCCATGGTTTTTCATTGCTTGCTAGTGTTACTGGCCACCTTTGGATTTGGCTACGAGCGCGAGATTGAGTTTAGGTAAACTTTGCGTGCTTCAGACAATCACTCGTTCACCTCTGCTTGTGATTTAAGATTTCTTACGTTGATGATGGGAATGGAAGAAAGAGAATGAGAATTAGGGAAATGAAACGAAGAGTTTGAGGTCTGTGGACGCGACTGATTTGAAATTGTAAGATCGTACGTTTACCCATCTCATACTCATAGTCAATTCTGAAGGTCGTTATTGTCAGTGATACTGATTGGTAGATGCATGTACCAGACACATGATTCATAACCGCTGGGGTAACCCTGCGATGGATTAGCATCCTAACCCGGGGGGTGGGGTGTCAGTTGCTTGATGCTAACAAAACCCGGTGTAAGCTTCGCCTTGATTGGCCAGCACTTACAGTTTGGTTGAGGTGGTATAGGTAAAAATAATTGAAAATCCTCGTTTGTGTCGGTAATATGAAAAACTCGCTTGAACTTCTTATGGACGTAACTATACCAGGAAAATAGAATTGCGTAACGCTCGGTTAAACGTAAATGTTAATGTATATTTCCTTGTCTTCTTTTGTCATCGCTCTAACCAGAAAGGTGAACCGTCTTCGACTGAAGAACTCCAGAGTGTAGCTGTTTTATCCTGCAATAGCCCAGTCCGCTCGAACAGGTTCTTAGTCGAGAACCAGGGCTCGGAGCCAAGAAAACGAAAACTTATGCGAAGAACTTGCTTTGTTGTGTTTCGGTTATCGAGGGATGCCATGCTATGA
>BLFK01000278.1:109516-114516 GCA_014634185.1 Astreopora myriophthalma
AAATCGTCAAATGATTGTTTCTGCCTCAAGGCTTCCAGAACAAAGCGAGTGAGAAAATCGTTTGCAGGAATTGGTATATCGATATAGAATTCTGTTCCTTTTTCCGGAGTAAAATAACGCAAATGCTTTGATCAAACACTTAATAAGCCAGCTAAAATTATGTAATTTTTATTATTCTCATATTCTTGATTTTAAGTTTTTCCTAAATCCTGCCATTCTTGCTGTCTTGATCTTTTGATATGTAAGTTTGTAAGCTCTCTCTTTCTTTCCCCCGCCTCCATTAACCTTTGAGGGAAAATACTAAATACACGCGGAGTTTAAAGGCTACATAACTGATCGCTTGAAGTTTTCTATAATGTTTGACGACTGTTTAAAGAGATGTTTTTATCAGTTAGAAAAATCTGTTCGGATTTCTTAGTTGAAAATTGAAGTGTCCGAAAATTTTAGGGAATGAAATCTTAATTTCAGAAATTACTAGCTGAACGTTACCTTTGAAAAACTTCTCAGCAAACCATTTGCTTACCCGAAAATCCTAGGTGACCTTTTTAATAGCCAAAAATTGCAAAAATATCTTTCTGAAATATATAAGGGACTATATTTCCCTGGATTTCCCTGGATGCGGATCTCGTTGGGTGCCCCTGCTTTGCTTAAAGCGCTTTATTAACTCGGTAAAACTCGTGAATAGCAGACTGCCTGGACGGCGGAAAGATGAAGAGGAGGAGCGATCTGATTTAAAATCGGTTCAAACTAGAACAAGACGCCTAAGGGCGTTTCCGTGGGATGCACAAACAGTTAACCAGAAATTGTAAAAGTACAACGGCTAGTCCAGATCCGAGTTCAAGGTGCGGGTTACATCACTAGAAGTTGTTTTTGTGTTGCTTATAACACTTCCCGCGTGATACTGGAAATTTATTAAAATTAAAAAATTGTGTCTAAGAAGAAAAACAACACGGGCAAAGGAAAAAAAAAAAAACAAGAACAAGTTAACGACATGGATATTATGCATGGTCACCCATACAAGTGGTAAGCCCAGCCAACAGGGCTTAACTTCAGTGAGAAGCACAAGCACGTGGCTAATTGCCATTTGCGACTACGAAGAAAAAGAAACCCTACCGATTCTTAGACGTGGTCTGCCTGTGGCATTCCACGTAATAAAAGCAAACTCAAAACAAAGTGAACTTACGTGAAACAACAAACTCAACGGAAAATGATTCATCTTTTATAAAGCTGGGTAACGACTGCATAAGGCGTTGTAGAAAAACAGGAAGAAACTAGACTGAAGGCGAACTGACTGCACTGAAAGCGAAGCTAAGTGAACTGAAAATGACTGTATTAAGCTGAATACTTGCCAAAAAATGGGCGAATTACACTAAATTACTTGACTAACACATTCCTCACGCACAACAAACTAACAATGACATTCTTACAAGGAACTACAATGACACTAATGATGAAGCGTTTACACCGACTGTATAAGCCGCCAAATAGAGATTTATGACTTATTGATGACCCTTGCGTTGTGACTTCACATTACCCAAGTACACCCTTCGGGCATTTCCTGCTCGACGTCATCATTACCCGCTACTTGCGGGCGTTTGGTGATTAAACGTCATGATTCCCCGTTTATTCCGTGCGCGCCTACTTCTGTCAAATGGAGATTTTGTCCGGTATACAAACTATATGTGTGACACTATACTTTACTTTTCTATACTCGTGGACTACATAGATGCCTCCTCGGGATGGTGGCTTTGCCTGCGGACAAAATGGCACACATAAAGTATGGCAAAACGTTGATATGCGTGCTACGTAGCGAGCCGAGGACTTTAGACGTTGGTAGTTAAGTGGTTGCTAATTGCGAGCTGTTAGCTGGAAAATTGTTTTCCCGGAAACTGTAAAGACAATGAGCGCATCAGGCGAGTGTATCAAAGTGGGTTTCCTGCCCCTCTGCGCTCAGTGGTAAGGCGGGTGTGCCTTTTTTTCCGTCCCAACACAATAAAATACGAACGCAAAAACACATTTGCTCTTTTATTGATACAGTTTTGACGTTAACTGTGACACCCTTAAATGCAACCTGTTAAGGAGGCTCGAAAAGGTTTTAAGCGCGTAAGGAACATACAATATATCTGAGCTAGAATGGAATTCTAAACACTGTGCAGCGCAATAATTGATAGAAGTTATGTTTACCGGTTGATTTTTCTGTCAGCGCTGAAATTTCCTGTGAGGCTAGGACGTTTCGGGACTACTGTCCCTTCATCGGTGAGACTGGCGGTTGAGTTGCAAAAATTCAAACAAAATTGAAATCAATGTTCATGTCGTCGGGTTGTAGAGTTCGGCATGTTAATATTAGACGAGCCTCCGAGCGGTGTCTTTCCATGGTGGTGCGGAATCCCATAGGCGCCACGGACACCATCACCACCACGTGCAAGTCGGCTTTTCTCTGTGGTGGAGCGCAGATGTTCACAGATCCTCTCCCCGAGTCTTCGTCCGTTTCACAGTCGAAATTGAAATCTCGTGACTTCAGTCGGTGAAATTTTCTCCTTTTTTTCACTGATAACTGTAATTGAAATGGTGCATGTTTTCTGCGCTTTGGAAAAACTTTTATCCGTAGGATAAAAAAGAAAGTTTCAGGCAGTTATTGCGAGAATTTTCATTTTTCTTGTAAACTACCCGACAGATTTTTCTTTTCCACGAAGTTAATTATAGCCTCATACGAAAGCAAATTTACCGTCCTGGTCCCAGTTGTTCGAAAGTCTTCGGGATAAACCGCTATCCATCGGATAAGTATCAGCAATACCCATTGACGTATCCAGTGGATAGTGATTCATCCGGTGGATAGCGCTATCCATCTTTCGAACAACTGGGCCCTGTTTTCTAAATAAGGCAAGGAAAGTCGATTTTTGTGATCCAGTAGACTACGTCATTGTCTTGCTCTGGTAACAGCTTTCGCGGTAAGAATATTGTGAATTATTAAATTCTCAACCTCGGATAATGGTATTCTAGCTTTTTCATTGGTTCACTGGATCTCGGTTGTCAGCTATTATACCTGAGTTTGACCTTATATGAAAATGAAGGCAGCAAATATCGCTCAGCATAAAATTGTTCACGGGAAGCTAAGTTTCGTCGAGAAATGACAAATTACCAATGAGAAAGCTAGAATTGCATTATCCGAAGGTTGAGAATTTAATAAAACGATTATTCCATTCGCGCTTGGTGGATATGAGACTGGTTATAGCCAACTCCGCGCTACGCGCGTCGTTGGCTATTTACCATCTCATATCCAACGCGCGCTCATGGAATAATTGTCAAATAAATCTATTATGCCTTCTTCGTTTCTCAGGGTAAGTTTTACAGCGATCCTTAATTCATTCATTATCACCAATCAAAGATTATAGGCATGAAGTTTCTCTTAAAACCTTTTCGAGCCACCTTAAAATGGGCTTGTCATGTGTTAGGAAAACGAATTTGAAAGTGCACTTGTTTCTCTCCCTGTCGGCACCATGAACCGTAGTTGCGCTTGAATAACTATTTATTCTAAAAAGAAAAAGAAAAAAAAAGTCACCAAAACAACAACAACGGCTTAGAAAACAAATAAAATCTTGCCAGGCTCTTACATCGAGCAAGGGTTTTAATGGAGCTGGTTACCAGTAGTATACCATCGCCTACGTTGCCTCTCTCCGCCGGTTAGTTTGCCTTGATTGTCACTAAAAATCCTATCACAAACTTGTCAAACGATGGGACACCACGAACGCCCGCTATTTCAAAATCCAAAATGGAAATCATCACCTTCAGAGATGTGCTCGCCCCCCCCAGAAATTTCTGACACGAGTGACTAATAAGCCCTCAGTCGGTTCTGTTCACGTGTTCAAAATACACCGGGCCGTGTCCAAAAAACATAGGTACCGTACGTAGACCGAGATTTAGGAGTTCCCCGCCAAGAAATCATCCGCGCCGTATCACTATTTAGGGTTGCCGTGTGCAAAAGTGGTTTAAATCGTCTTCGATCCTCGTCTTTATTGAAAAAGAAAATTAAACAAATTCTTATCGAGGACTATGAGTTTTCTGTACATTTCTTCTTTTGGATGGAAATAGTGTTTTCCAATGTAATGACTATTTCACAACTTCCAAATGATTACTATTATCACGTTTATTGACTACCAGAATACAGCACATACAAATATGGCCGCTTCCAACAACAACGAACCGCCAATATATCATGTGACCGGAAGCATATGTCACAACTATAGTCTATGGTTGGCAGCTAAACTCTGTTTAATCGTATATGTGGTTACTTTCCGTGCCCGAACTAAACAACGTAAAATGTCGTTTACGCATTGTCTGTCAAATAAGCTTACCCGAACAAGCGGTTGCCTTGATCGCTGTAGACAAACTCTCCAGCTCTGCAAAGTCAGCGACCTGAAACACCTTCCCAGTCGATCCAGTAATTAGCTTAAGGGTCTCTTGGTCAGGTGACTTTCCAATGCCAACGGCAATGACGGTGACGTTCACTTGCTGTAGGTATCAGCAGTTAAGTCAGTTAAAACCTTAAGTTTTATACCCGTTGGAATACAGTTGAGTTCGATTCTTGGAACAGTTTTCTATTTGACATATGTAGTTTATCCCATCTGCCTTCTCCTGCCTCAGCGAGCACACTGGCTCTCGCCATCTCTAAGAATACGAATGCAAACTTGCATTAAGCACGAATTTAGTGTGTAATCGCCCACCTGAAACTGCTTTGTAATCCCTTCTGCGGAATGTTTTGAAGTTTTCCTTGTCCAGTTTAGTCGGTTTCCCATCAGTCAGCACCATCATAACATTTGGCTTATCTGGTTTCTCTCCTCCTCTCACGTTGAACAAGTTAACTCTCGCCATCTCCAAAGCCCGATCAACACGGCTTCCCCATTTTAGCTTTAAGGGTTCGTTGGCGATTCGTGCAAGCAAAGCTTCCTTGCTATAAAACGTCGCGTTTGCGAAATCAAACGCCAAGGTTACTTGCCTGTTAA
>BLFK01000278.1:118614-143067 GCA_014634185.1 Astreopora myriophthalma
GGGGGGGGGGGGTGGGGGAAGATCGCAGTAACACTTTACTTAGTTAAATGCTTATTACGCAGAAATATTACTTTAAAGAGAAAGAGAGTTAGAACAAACTGTCCCATGGATTACACCAGATTTGAAACACGAAATGTTTGAATAGAATAGACTCAAGAAAGTGGCGTCGCGGTTTCAAACCATGACAGACATGTGGAGAGAGGTGTTTCAGTCAGTTGTGTGAGACCATGGGCAGTGCGACAAGTCGCCTTTGCGCCAGTTCAACCCCTACGCTGTCTTTACGAAGTTTGTGTCCGAGGTTGAAACGTTTAGTTGCCTGTTGCAGTAGTGAAATACGCATGGATTACAGAGATGCCACTAACGAAAATGAAGAAGACGAAACCTACGAAAAAAACTCTGAAACGACTTTTGGACAAACTGTACTATGAATAGAACCGTGCTTCTGCGTTAGGGGGGCGGGGAGGGAGGGGGGTAGAAAAGTTGTATCAAGCAGCACAGAAGCATGGTATAATGGGTTCACAGGTTATTGCTTGGCTGCAACTACAGCCAGGGTACACTTTACACAAGCCTGCTTGAAGACATTTTCGTCGGAACAAAGTTTTTGTGAACGGATTAGATGAGCAATGGCAGGCTGATTTGGCGGATCTTCAAAGGCTGAGCCGTTGGAACCGCGGATACAAATACTTTCTCAGGTTCAGAGAGACAGGTTCAGAGCTTGTAAAAGCTTTTAGGAAGATTTTTTCAACAAGGCCGCAAGCCAGACAAATTACAAACCGATGTGGGTACCAAATTTAAGAACAAGACTTTTCAGACATTTCTAAAACATCATAACGTTCACCATTTTGGATCTGCATCACCATGCTGGATCTGCATCCACGCACGCGGAACATACAACGGAAAAGAACAAAAATATAACCGACGGAGCAACGTTTCCCGTGAACAAGAAAACGCATAAAACGGACGATTGCCTGTCCTTCTTGGTTGGCAACATTCCAGCGTATTCGACGCATCGAGCTCCTCTAGAATCGAGAAGGAAAAGCCGGGAGGGGAAAAGAGGGAGGCAAGATGGTGTTACGCTCTGACACCAAGACAGCATCTAACCAAGCTGTAAAAAGAAACACTCGACTGTCGAAGCTCAAATGGCATCTCCTTTTTCTATGTTCGTGTTTTAAAAGTCATGGTAAACAGCGTCGTGAGATGATCACGGCAGCGAACCGAGGACAAACACGGGCGATCATTGAAATTGCACTCAATCTGCTTAAAGGCAACATCATCGTTCCAGAGTCATCATTTGAAAGTTTGAAACCACACAAAGACAAGCTCCTCTATCTCGCCCGAAAGAAACCGAACCCCAAGCAGAAAAAAGAGGTAGTTAATCAAACAGGTGTATTTGTACCAGCTCTTGCCGGAGTCATTGCACCCCTTGCTGTTGATCCACTTGGCAAGCTTTTCAAATGAAACAAGTCCAAAAGATGATGCTGGTTAAACAACACTTATTGCAGAGGCTTGAAACAGAACACCGATTAACATCCCCGCCGCAACTCGCCACACTGACGCGTTTACATCAAGACATGAAACATATCATGGATTGTTTATTACCATAAGGCCAAAAAATCAGTTTGTTAAATCAACTTTTGCACCGATATCATGGTCTATGAAGACAAATGAAGACCGAGGCGACTGTGAAACCTACTGTGACGACAACAGTGTCACCAGCTCCAACCGAGTCCTACCCACCCTCCTACGTCGTCTTTAGGAAGGCCTGCAAAAGTAATGTAGAGAAAACTTCCCGCTACACCAAAATCTACATCTGCCACTGGATTGAGTACGTCTAAAATTCCCCGCCCTGTTGTCAGATCTGCGTCACCGGGAAAATTAACTCCTCTCACAGAAACGATGCCTGTCTCAGCAGCACTACAACTTGCACCGGGGAGTAAATCTAAAATTCCTCTTCCTATTGCAAGAGAGGATAAACCGGTTTTACCCGAAACACCATTGTCTTCAGAGACACTTGCAATTCTTTTGGAAACTCCTTTGTCCACCCCGGCGCGTAAGAAAGCGAAAACAAGAAAAGCAAGAACACCTATTTTTGCAAGACTGAGAAGCAAGAGACAATGGCAACCTTACTAAACTAGTTTATCCATAAAATCCATATAAGCCTGGACGGACAGTGTTTTAACAACATTAATGAACTGACATAATGGTCCCGGACATCGCCACAACTTCTCCTTGTCAGTGCGAAGATATTCAGTGCAACATCAAAAAAGCCTACTGGATTTGTTTAACTTACTTAGCATGCAATGGCACCCGCGACCCATTATGTTTAAGGTGGCTCAAACCGGTTTTTCAACACTTTCAAGAGCCTCACTTATCAGAAAGATTGACACTATAACACTATCACGTAGTAACAATTTTATGTTACCATATGAAACAGCAATTATTGCTGAATAAAATGCGATCATAATTGTGACGTAATATGTAACCATGGTAACAGGAAAGCCCTGTAGAAACGCTCTATATTTCGGCTTTAATTGCTCGTATCTCAAAAGCGAACTCGGTGACCCCCATTTTTTTATTGCTGGAAAGTAGTTGGCAGACCAAGATAAAACTGTCTGCAAAGTTTCAAAAAATTCTGTGGAGTGGATTCAGAGCCACCTTAATTTTTTTTATTATTTAAGGTGGCTCTGAATCTGCTTCACAGAATTCTTTTAAACTTTGCAAAAAGTTTCATCCTGGTCTGTTGATCACTTTCGAGCAATAAAAAATGGGGGTCACCAAGTTCGTTTTTGAGATATGAGCAACTAAAGCCAAAAGATAGGGTATTTTTACAAGGTGTTCCCGTTGCCATGGTTACGTCTTGCGTCACAATAATGACCGCTTTTTATTCAGCAATAATTGCTGTTTCATATGGTACCACAACATTGCTAATACGTGATACAGTGTTATAGCGTAAATCGTGAGTTTGTTGAGAGTGTTGAAACCGGTTTGAGCCACCTTAGAAAACGCTGTTTTGAAAAACGTGAACAAACATCGAGAAGATGCGTGTTGGCTGCGGCACGATCTACTAGATATCTTGGATTTCATTGCACCCGATTGTAAATCTTGAATCAATGAGATCACCATCAACAGGGAGAGACAACTGGTAATACAAGTTATGACGCAGTCTAAAACCGTTTTAATTTTGGAAACCTGTTGATTCTGGTTGGATCATTTAATCGGCAATAACGACATGTAACAAACCGGTTATCACTGATGTGTTATAAAAGTCCGTCAATAGCGTTCCCTTTTCATTAGCTTACTGACGAAATGAGCCTCTCCAAGTGTGAACTTTGTCTGAAAGATCTCGAAGTTATCACCCCTGCCTCAGGTATATGGTACGTACGTTGTAAGGACTGGCAACTTTGCCCTTTCTTCTGTCGCGAAAATTCTCTTTATGGCTATCATCAGTGCCTGCACGAGAAAGTGATTCCTGACTAGACAGTAAGAGAAGGTGGTGAGCTTCCTAAGTGTCAGCACGGGGAGGTATCAACCATGAAAGTGTCCCGATCTGAAAAGAATTCTTTCAGACCATTTCTTACTTGCCGTAGAAAGGACAGTTGCCGATAATTCCATCCAAGGGGCCGATGAAGAGCCCCTCTACGTCTATCATCACCAGAAACGACCATTTTACCAATCAAATATACACGAGCATATACCAGCAAAAACCAAGAGACCATTTCGAAGCAAGCTGCAAACAGAACGCCACTATCGAGGAAACAAATGAGAACACTTTTACAGAAAGAGGCATTCCGCCTTTAAAGATCAACACAGGACAAACACGTGTTGTTGGCTGGCTATTTTCCTTCGTTTCCCTTGCTATTCTCCTTCTAAAACTTGTTGCTTGCTTCAATTTTGATGTTTAAAATGATATTCCATCCTTTGGGACAGATATTTTGGTAATAAAACAAGATTTGGACTCGTTTGTGAAGACAGATGTCAAAATTGAGTTATCGCTGCTTAACAACGGGCCGCAAAATATGTAATTGGATTCGTAGTATCGATTTACACACCAGATTACCAGATTGCGTTAGGGAAAAAATTCTCAAAAATTCGACACTTGATCGATCTTTGTGAAGTTTTCGACAGATAAAGGTCATATGATAAGGGAACTTTTCCCTTTGAACCGACAATTCTCGGTGAACATCGGGATAGGCCAAAGTCGCTTTTAAAACATTTTTTGCGAAATTTCCGCGAAACTCTGTTTACGTTCATTTTAAAGTGTATGATATTTCTCTGCCGATAATTTTTTTCTTAAAGCTTATTTAATAACCTTTAAAATGAGGTAGATTTGCCACATAACTGTGAACACTTGTGAAAGAACAGCTTTTATTTTAGAGCGATTTTGTTTTCGCGCGATTCACTGTGCCAAGAATGAGTTAAGTTCAAAATGAAAAAGTGCAAAACTAATTTCCGTCTCGATCGCGTTTTCAACTGCTATACTTCCTGGGTAAAGAACACGACTCAATGTAGAAAAGATCGAAGGTTTTGGGAATATAACATTACCTAGAGACAGTGAGACAGTGAAAAGCATTAGGAACATCATGGTTTCGGTTCAAATAATCCTTTGCCAATAACTGAAAAGAAAGTAAATAAATAAATAAATAAACTAACGAAGAAAAAGGTAAAGCCTAGTTCACATCTCTACATGTGAAACAAGCACAACAAAAATGAAGCATATCCAAGCCCAGTAATGACAGACGAAATTATACCTGCCAACTTTTTCTGAAATGTAGGCGTGAGATTTTTATCCTGGGAGCGCTGGGATTTTTGAAGACGACACGATCATTTCGAAGATTCCCGAAAAAGTCCGAAGTCTTCCGAAGAAGTCCGAAGTCTTCCGAAGACGTCCGAAGTCTGCCGAAGGCGAAGTTCCAGTCTTAGGACGCGTATAAACGCGAGCTCGCTCCCAGTGCTTTTCACTTCAAAAATCAGAGATTCCGAGGAAGGTATTGTCATTTATTCATTTTACACATGGTTTTCGTTCCTTACATGGGCCTGAGTTAACATATTTTCGGAAATTGTGTCAAGCAAGACGGCAACAACTCACATTTTTCAATCAGGCGTCAGAAATTGGCCCGCAGGCGTGAGTCGGCGTGAGATCGAAGTTTTCAACCCGCAGGCGTGAGACTTGGCAGGTATACGAAATACGAGACACTTAATTTTAGCAGTTGCATTACTGCTTATTTGTTTACGTCCCTTCCCACTTGTGAAATAGGCTCAAGTGTGCGATAAGAGTGAGATAAACACAAGCATAAGGAAGGGAAAAGTTCGTTTTCTTGTGTTTATGCTTGCTTCACGCCCGTTCCCACACCATTGTTCTTTTGCCCATCTTCATGGTAATTGAAGAAGTGGGAATCATGCCCTACGCAGTGCCATCGCGTTCTAAGAAGCCTCCGTTACTCCTGCCCCATGTGGCGAGAGAGACGCGAAGAGAGACGATGGAAACGAGGTTGGAAGGAGATTTGGTAATTTGCTCTTTGCGGTTTCCTTAGGTTAAGTGTGTCACCATGAGGACACCATCAAATACCGGACACGAGACTTGAATAAAAAAGGAGGTCATGAGTACCTCTGTTATGCTCGGTGGGAAAGAGATAACACCGCCATGTTGAATACTCTCTTTTTATTACGTAACATAAGCAAGCACGTGTTCATCCGGGAACGTCGAACCACGCAACAAACAAATGGGAGTAACGCAACAAACAGTAACATGAACTAACGTGACATCCCCCTCTCTCTTTAAAAAAAGAATAAAACAAAACCAATAACTAATGGCGGGGAAAAAAAAACTGTTGGCAAACAAAGGTTTGCCCTTCTGTGAGTTCTTTGTCTTTCATTGTCCCCCTAAAAGAGAACAAAGTCCTTGTATTTTTGTGGCGGGCGTACTACTCGTCCCGATCTGGTAACTGGTGGATTATCATGGACCGCTGGAGTTGCACTGCTCTGTTGGCCTTGTTGCTGCGGCCGAGTGGGCGGTGGGGTGATAGGTCGTTCGATCTGAAGGGGTACTGCCGGCGGTTGCGGTAGGTTTGTGTTCTGGAGTGGCTGGTACTGGGGGCCGCATCAGTGGAAGGGGCGGAGGTTGCTGGGGGGTGTGGTCAGGTGGAGCGGCTGGACGCAATTGGGCCCGGTTGCGGCGGAGTACGATATTGCCTGTATTGACGCTGTAGGATCGGGGGGCGGTGCTGTCGATGATTTGACCATAAATCCAAGGGCTCCCCCGTTGAGATGGACGGGGTTTTGCATAAACATGAGATCCCAGTGGGAGTGGCCTCAGAGGAGCCTGTGTATGCTTGTCATACTGAGTTTTGGATGCTATTTTGCGCTGGTTGATTTCAGAGGAGACTGTCGAGGGATCGGCAATTTCAGGTCGGAGAAGCTCTTCTGAGAGCGGTATGGTTGAGCGGGTGCGTCTGCCCATTAGTCGCTGAGCTGGGGAGAAGGAATGACCGCGTGGTGGCGTGTTTCGGATGTTAAGGAGTGCCAAATGGACGTCTGGAGACTTTTTAAGGACAGATTTGGCATCATTGACGGCTGCTTCAGCTTTGCCATTGCTGCGAGACCAGTAGGGCGAGGACGTTACGTGTTCAAAGCCGAAGGTCTGGGCGAACTTCTTGTATTCTTGAGACACAAACTGTGGACCGTTGTCTGTGAGGCAGCGAAGAGGAATGCCGTGGCGTGCGAAGTGGGCTTTAGTAAGGTTGATGATGGTGGGTGATAGGGTGTTCACGAGTTCATCCAACTCGTAGAAGTCACTGTAGTGGTCCACTGTGATTAAATACTGTTTGTGTCCGAACACAAATATGTCTTGGGAAACGAATTGCCATGGAAGTGTTGGAGTGGGATGTGATAACATCGGCTCGGCGGCGGCTTGCTTTCCGTATTGGGCGCAAGTTGAGCATGAGTGGCAGAATTCTTCAATGTCTTTGGACATGCTGGGCCAGAAGATGGCGTCTCTTGCGAAACGAAGGCAGTATTCGGGACCCCGATGTGAATGATGAATCTTGGTCAGCATGGATGGGCGTAGCGAGGAGGGGACAATGGCCCGAGTGGATTTAAGAAGGATACCGTCTGCGATACTGAGCTCTTCTCGGAAGTGCCAAAATGCTTGAAGTTGCTGGGGTAGATGGTCTTTAGTGGAAGGCCAACCATGGATTATATAGTGTGCCAGTCTCATCAGTGAGGGATGGCGAGGTAGGATCCAACTCTGCGAGATGCGTGCGGAAGACTTGGAAGGTGTCGGGGATGGAGGGCGTGGTGGTTTCATCTCGGCATGGCGCTCTGGATAGGGTATCTGCCAAGTGTAGGGAAGATCCTTTCCTGTATGTAACTGTGAAGTTGTATCGTTGTAGGAAAAGCATCATCTTTTGCAAGCGTTTAGGAGCTGAGGCAAGATCCTTCTGGAAGATGGATTGGAGCGGTTGGTGGTCAGTATGGACAGTTATGTCTGATTTCCCGAGAAGCCACTGGTCAAATTTGTTGAAAGCTTCGACAATTGCAAGGCATTCTTTTTCTATCTGTGCGTAACGCTGTTCGGTAAGGGTTAAGCTTTTGGAGCTGTAGGCCACAGGTTGTAAACAGGATTCGTCAAGGGTGTTGCTGTCGTGGTGTTTGCTTGGCTGTAGGAGAGCCGCTCCTAGGCCGTAGTCGGAGGCGTCCACTTGGAGGACCACTGGTGCAGTCACGTCGTAGTATGCCAGGCATGGCGCAGAGGTGGCCAAGGCTTTGGCTTCATCGAAAGCGTGTTGGTGTTTTGCTGACCACAGGAACTGAACATCATCTTTGGTGAGGTTTCGTAAGGGTTGAGTGACGGTACTCAACAGTGGGCAGAATTTACTGAGGTAGTTGATCGCTCCCAGGAATCTGCGGACTCCGTGCTTGTCCTTTGGAATGGGCATGTTGACGATGGCCTGGACGGTAACTGGGTTCGGTTGAAGCCCCTCGGTGGTAATGACGTGGCCCATGAAAACTGCTTCCCGCACGAGGAATTTCATTTTGCGGAGGTTTAACTTCACGTGGTGCTGTTCAAATCGCTCAAGAACGGCAATGAGGTTGCGGTCATGGTCGATCCTGGCTTCCGCATCCGTAGTGCCACAGCCTGGAATCAGGATGTCATCAGCGATGCTAACGACTTGGAGGCCTTCAAGGACCATATGGATTCGGCGTTGCCATTCTTCAGACGCAGACGATATGCCAAATGGTAGCCTCGTCCACCTGTAGCGGCCCCATGGTGTATACATGGTGGTCATCAGGGATGATCGTAATGTCAGAGGGATGTTCTGGAAGGCTTCTTTGACGTCTATCACTGTCATGTACTTCATGTCGTGTAACTTGTGAAGGTTCTCCTCTAAGGTCGGGATGATGTATTTTGGGCGTTTGATGGCCTTGTTGAGAGTCTGGGAAGGGTCTAAGCATATTCGGATTTTTCCCGGTTTGGTGGGGGTGGGTTCTCTCTCTCGAACTACCATGTTGGATATCCAGTCTGTCGGCTGTGATACTCGAACCAGCTGGCCTGTGGTTTCATAGGTGTCTAATGCTGCTTTGATTGATTCCAGTTTCGAGATGGGCTGGCGATGAACTGGGGCGTGGATGGGCTTGACGTTGGGGTCCAAATCGAAATCGACAGGTGGCCCAAGGAAGCCAAGACCTTGAAATAGTGTGGGACAGTTCTTCGAGATGAACTCCATGGTGAGAGTTCCTAGCTGGGGCCATGTGCGCTTTGAGGTATCTGGAGGCATCGGGGATGGCCCTGCTGCTGAATTTGAACATGTGGATGGGTCAGCCGTCGGGTGGGAGGGTGGATTGGCGGTGGCGCATTTTCTGATGAAGTCGGCGTTGAGGGTAAGTACTCCAAGTGTTTTGCTGGCTTCTGTACTGAGCAAAGCTGGTTGGTCAGTGTCAATGACCTGAAAAGTAAGATTGCAAGTGGTGTTCCCTTTGCAGGCTTCAATGGTGATTTGTCCGATAGGCTTGATTGGTGGGCTGGCATAGGGTATTATGACAGTTCTGGTCGGGATCACCGTAGCCCAAGGTATACTGGAGAGATGCTTGGATGGGAGTGTGTTACAAGAGGCCGCGGAGTCAATCTGAAAGGGGATTTGAATGGTGTGGTTGGAGTCCGGGCTCTTTAGGTCGAGTAAGACGAAGTGGCCCTTGTCAGGAACTGTTGAAGATGCGTGAGCGGTGTGAGGTTTCGGGTCCGAGATGGTGAAGCAATGCTCATACTGTATTCCGTCTTCGGAGGGAAGGGCTAAACTCTCATCTTGACCTACCATACGAACGTGTTCGCGCCTGGGGTTTGGCACGAAGGGCTTTTTGGGCGGTGGCCTGGAGGATCGCTGATCTCGGACAGCCTGTTGGCAAACGCTTGAAAAGTGGCCCAATTTGTGACAGTAGCTGCATGTTTGTCCTTGGGCTGGGCATAGGTCGCGTGGGTGTTGGGTTTTGCTACCACAGAAGAAGCAAGATTTGCTGATTGGTCTGCTAGGGGGCCGTGGAAAATTTCTGGCTGGTGTTGTGGACGTGGCATAGTGGACCTGTTCCTCTATAGAAGAGTGAGCTAAGAGCTTGTTTGTCTGTTGGGCCGCTTCAAAAGATATGGCTTGACTCACCACAAAAGCAAGTGTGAAAGGAGGCTCTTCGGGCTTGCGCTGCCCATCTCTATAGAAGATGTCTTCTCTAAATCGACTAAAAGATTCGTTAAGCCCAAAGAGAAACTTGTCCCTCATGAATTCGTCAGCATTTGGACCGAATGAACATCGGCCAGCGGCGGTGCGGACGGCCGTTTCCCAAGCTGAAATAGATGTTTGGTCTGCCTGTGCCATCTGTACCCAAAAGTGGTATCTGTCTTGCATGAGAGTACTTGCGCCTACGTAATGCTCTTTAATTTTTTGTAGCCAGATCCATGGCTTGTCGGCATCATCGGCGGGGATCTTGGAGGCGATTACATCGTCGAGAGTGTTCCATTCTGACAAAGGGATTGCGCTTCGAAGAACGGCTAGCTCGAATGGTCTTTTTGCTTCGATGTAGTGATCTGCCGTGTGTGTTAATCTGTCCTTAGCAGGATTTCTGTAGCCTTCTAATAAGCAGTAATCGTGGAATCGTGTTTCTCAGTGGCGAAAGTGGTCTCGATTAGCCCTGACAGCGTTGACATCGAGGATTGGTTTGTCGTGTTTGGGCATCGTGTGATTGGTAAGGTAATGCCGGGGTTAAGATGCGTGTGATCCGTGGAGCCGAAATAGTCAAAGGCAGTTGTTTGGCGTCGTTTGGATAGAAGGGTTGTTTTCGCAGATAAATGGTCCGATGTTGGGACTGGAAGCTGGATTTGATCCCACTTCTGACACCATGTTATGCTCGGTGGGAAAGAGATAACACCTCCATGTTGAATACTCTCTTTTTATTACGTAACATAAGCAAGCACGTGTTCATCCGGGAACGCCGAACCACGCAACAAACAAATGGGAGTAACGCAACAAACAGTAACATGAACTAACGTGACACCTCTTCATCTCTTCCTAAACCCTCTCTGTCTCTCTGGTAGTGAATTTTTAACCTCCAAAAACCCATACATCTCCTCCGAAATCATTCCTGCAGACAATTTCTGCATCAGTGGAGGGCACATATTGGTTAATTGATTGGTTCCTTTTTTTACAACCTTCACAATGAGCAGCTCCCCTATACTTTCACGTAGATTCTTAAAATTTTTAGCCCGAAGCCCTGCCATTGGGTCCATGAGCCTTCCAGTTAGGCAACATTTTCGACACTCTCTTTAAACGTTACCGTTGTATCAACGATTGTCTTTGTTTTTTTCTACTTCAATGTTGTCGTTGGTTTAGTTTAACCATTGAGAATCACTCTTACGCCCACCTGGCGTAATCTACATGCCGTTTCAAAACTCTCTGGATCGCGATGCATCTGGTTCAATTTGGTTCTCGTTTCCTTCCCTACTTAACTGCTTATAGAACTTGGCCTGGTTTTCCCGGTAGAGTTTGTTCTGTCTGTAGTGTTGCATTCTGCTCGTATATCTCTTACATGGTTTGTCGGTAATCCTCTGCTTCAGTTCGTAAATAACAACTGTAAAGCCTTATTCCCGCAGCCAGTTTTTCCACTGTAGCCCATCTCTAAATCTCGCTTTCAAGCGATTTCCAGCAGCTTAAGGCCTCCCCACCCTTCTGAGGTCTTTCCTTAAGTGAGGAATTTACCCCTTACACAATGGATCAGCTTTGCCGCTGGGTCTTCTGTCTATTTTTACCCCCAGCCTCTTAGTTACGAGCACTGCTGCGGACAGATGCAAAACTGTTGGTGGTCGTTATATTTCTTGTTTCTACTTTTTTTAATTACTTCGTTCACCACTGTGACCTTTTCCCTCAGTTTTTTTAACCATGCTACTCCCCTCAGCTCTGCTAATCTGTTCCTCTCATCACAAGTCTTCCAATCTTCTCGCTCTGCCCTTCTCCTCAGTTGTTAGCTGTGTATTATGGATGGTCTCGTGCCCCAGGGATTACCACATGGGCCGGTTCGTTAAAAGACTCACCATCATTTGTCACCTCCTTTTGCATGCCACTCTGCAGCTGTGTCGTTTTCTTCATGTGTTGGAATGGGTTTGTCAACTTTCCCCTTAATTTCTTGAACTGTATTAACTCGAATCTGCCATGCTTGCTCTGCCAGTCGCTGTTGACTCACCTCAAACACACCCAGGTGCTATCAGGCAGCAAGCATCCCCCTGCTCAATTCTCTTCGCAAACTGTGTGCTATCTAAATTAGTATTATTAATACAATTACTATTACTATTACTATTATTAATTGCTATTGTTATGACCATGTCGGTAATGTGACCAGGACCAATGTGAGCAGCCTGGGTTCGACGTTTGTACCGCTGTCGCCCCTTTTGTGCTAACGTCATCATTACCCAAGACTTACTTGCGGACATTTGGTGTGAAAACGTCCATATTACCCGTTTTTAATTCCGCGCGCACGAACAGTTCTGGAAAACCGAAATTTTGTCTGTAGCTGGGATACAAACTATATCCGTCGTTCTACATCACTTTATGCGTGGACTACAATGATGCCCCCTCGGGATTTTGCCTTTAGCCAAGATCTCTGAGGGGGCAATTGTTACTATCATTTTATTATTATTATTATAATTAATACTAGTAGTAGTAGTAGTAGTAGTAGTAGTATCTAATTATTAGTATTAACATTATATTAAACTTCTAGATCCCGCCGTGTAAAGACGATTTTGCACGGAGTGCTATTTGCGCAGCCTATAATTTTTACCGAGCATCAGTGCCACGCAGCAGGCTGCGGAGAAGATTGTTCAAGTTCCAGGTTCTTTGAACGGAGCCGTTCAGCGAGAATTTTGGATCCCTGCAAAACTGCAAACTCGAGTATTGGACCTTCTTGGTCCTAAGAAAGCACGGCTAGCTTACTGGAGAAGGGTATATACGATAATTTCAACTTAGTTTAGGCAGTGAGTTCACACTAACACATTGTTCTTAGTTCAAATAAGTTCTTTAAACCTATTTGCTTTCTGAATTATAAAAAAGAGAGGAAAAAAGAACAAATTAAAAAGTATATATATCTAACAAAGAGATACAAGAAAATCTTGCAAGAAAAGGAACAATCATTGCTCCTTTCCTTTTACTGACCTCTAGAGATAGCGAATCGTCCGTTAGTCTGAAGTCCGAGGTCCACTTACTGAACCGAAATAATCGAATTAGTCGTCTCTGCCGAGTCAATGTTGTATTGAATTCAATGTAATTATACGTTGACAGTGATTGCTTGTATCTTTATCGTATACATGAAAACAAGTTACCTGTGTGATTGAAGCATTTCAAAGTCGGGGACCACAAAAAGGTTTACTCGGTTCGAGTAGTGTGTACCTAGTATAGTATAGTGCCTAGTATAGTATAGCATAGAATAGTGCTAAAATAGTGTGTACCTAAATCATGAAGCTTTTAAAATCGTCAGAAATATGTTTGGTTCGAAAGTACTTACTTGACGGCAGGATTAGAAATTCAATAAATGCAACCCACCGCAACTGCTTTTTAGTCACGTGACAAGCAAGAGAATAAAAAAGTACTCTAAGATTACCTAACGTTCTTAGAATTTTGTTTCTTTTTTCCAAAAACGTTACGTAAGGCGTTTTTAACTGGCTAAATGTTCCATTCAAACTGAAAGCCGGTTCTCCCTTGTCAATATAATATAACATAATTATTCACGCTTCTGTGCTGTCGTGCCTTACATATATTTGCTCTATTTCTAAGTCATTTACTTTTGTTGTTACAGTTCTTTTTCGATCGCCTTTTTCTTGTATGCAGCTCTGTATTTTTTCTCTACAATGAAGCGTTAACATGACAGTTTAAGTGTACGCTCTTGAAAAAAATAAAATAAAATGGATTCAAAAGCACAAGGTCAACCAAACACCATGCTCACCATGAATAATTGCTGTAAGGGTTGGGCGAGGGGAGACTTTTTCGCAAGTGTCAATGTTTGCCGGGAGGCGTGAACAACTTCCAAACGCAACCGACTTATCCACCAACTATTTAGTGATCGAAAAGCCGCCGTCTCGTCTCCTCATGTTACTTTATGTCTTCAAGTTTTATTCAGTAAATGCGAAGATATATAGAATACATGAATGATAATTTTTTTAGTTAACTATTGTATGCTTCTCATGCAATTTGATTCATATACATATTTAACTCACTGTTTAAGGTCGAAAATAAATATCTAAATATTTAGCCATTTCACACCACGTCATTTTACTGTGGAGTTGCATCTATGATTGCAATCCACCCTAATTAGATATGTATGTACATCGTTGAGAGGACAATTCATGCGCAAGCTAACGACTATCGCAAGCTTTCACGAGGATCGGATGCAGCAGTGGGTAACAACTATTTGAAAGAGAAATAAAGCTATCGCTACTTCCTAATGTTTCTATAACCCTAGAGCGTAGTATGCTTTGTGGATGTAAAACATAAACACTTCAATAGCAAGATCTCCAAAGGGCTTTTAAGTAACTATTTTCAATGAATACAAATGAGCTTATAATAGCAATTAATAGAAATATTCAACGCCCGGGAATACTAAAAACTGTAATGATATACATTAAATACTGTAGTTAAAGACATAAAGATCCGTAGAAATAAATTACAAAAAATATGTTCTTTCAAGGATGTGTTGAACTTTATAACAGAACTCATTTCATTTATATTATTCTCTAGGCTATTCCAAATACTTATGGCTCGATAACTAAGGGTTATTTACCCAGTGCGAGATGGTATGCGACATATTTACCTGGTAACGGCCCGGGGGTGTAGCCCAAGGGGCGGCAAAAGGTGAATACATCACATATTCGCAGGGACACGTCAATGACAAGTTTGTTTGTCAGTTGGTAAGGTTTTGTAAGACAGTGGGGGAAAAAATTGTCCACACAAGTCTCGAGGGAGACTTTTCTTAAATGCACAAAATCTGCACAGGCCGATATTGTTTCACCTTTTTAGGCCGGGCCTTGTTCGTCTGAACTCCTCCAAGCTTATAATAGCAATTAATAGAAATATTCAACGCCCGGGAATACTAAAAACTGTAATGATATACATTAAATACTGTAGTTAAAGACACAATGATCCGTAGAAATAAATTACAAAAAATATATTCTTTCAAGGGTGTGTTGAACTTTCTAACAGAACTCATTTCATTGATATTATTCTCTAGGCTATTCCAAATACTTATGGCTCGATAACTAAGGGTTATTTACCCGGTGCGAGATGGTATGCGACATATTTACCTGGTAACGGCCCGGGGTGTAGCCCAACGGGGGGAAAAGGTGAATACATCACATATTCGCAGGGACACGTCAATGACAAGTTTGTTTGTCAGTTGGTAAGGTTTTGTAAGACAGTGGGGGAAAAAATTTGTCCACACAAGTCTTTCGAGGGAGACTTTTCTTAAATGAACAGAATCTGCACAGGGCGATACTGTCTCACATTTTTAGGCCGGGTCTTGTTCTTCTAAACTCCTCTAAGCTAAACTCTAAACTGCAAACTTCTTTTTCCGAAAGAAACTGACAAAGAACGTAAAAGGGGCCTTAAAACAAGCTTGCGCAACCCAAACTCCAATTGAACAGGTTTGTTTTTTTATTTGTCATAACCAAAAATAGTTTCTTTTCTTTTTGTTTTTTTTTCGTTCAAGCCTGGATGATATGATGATGATGGTTAGTTTTAAGTTTATTTAGTTTTTCAGGCGTCTCTGGAACTGCCTAAATTGTTCACTTCACTGCGATCTTCACACTTACAAAGTAACACTTCACGTCCAAGTTCAATACATCATATTTCATCTGTTCTCTACCAATGTGAAAACTGTTGCATAATTGAAAATTTTGTGTAGAGACCATCAAAATAATTACCAATTGGAATAATTTAACTTTACTCGGAACGCAGACAAGTGTACGCAGTTCTCATGTCACTTTAAACTTATAGGACGCTATGTCGCTGTTTCTTTGTTGTTTTGTTTTTTGTTTTGTTTTTCCCGCCTACTTTATATGATATGTTGTTTGAAATGATAAGATGGATGAAACGAGAATTCATCGAACTTCTGCTTCTTTGTCGTGTAAAGAAACAGCTGGGTACATACCATTTTGTTAGAGCGCTCTCGTTTAAATCAGGTTTCTGATAAGTACAAGAATCCTCCTAGACTCTGATTTTGATATCGAAAATTGGAGACTTTAGAGATTCCTATCAAAGCATGTCTAACTTACTTGAGGAAGCTTTTCCCATCGATTAGTTTCGGGAATGAGGATCTTTACCATCAATTGTTAGTCAAATTAATGTTCTATTTTCTGACTTCTTTAAATCCCTTGCTCCTTATGTCTTGCATTAAAACAACGAGGTCATTTCATCTACTGGCTTCTTCTTAAACATGTTCAGCCGTTAGAGAAAGACATGAAAGCCGTCGGATTTGTGTGAAAATAACAGTATGTTTACTCACGGAAAAAACCGCTGTTCTCAGCAGATATATAAAGAAACCCGAAAGAAAATGATTACATTCGATTATGAAAAAGTGAACTAACTTTGCACCTTACCTCTAGAAACGAATCTTGTTAGTGTTAGCGAAGAAGTAGTTTGATCAGAGTTTGCCGGGTCAGTAGTTATATGGGATACTTCAGACCCATTTTGACAGGTAGTCATCAAATGACGTCATCAATGAGCATCTCAAAAAAGGGGCGTGCATAAATTACAAAACAATGGGGCATGTATGAGCACAAGCCTAGCCGACACGTGAACCAACACGTGCAAATTTGGGCTGGAAAAATGTAAAGAGACAAGTCGTGCCTCTTTTGTGTGGCGCATCAATGAGTGCGTGTATATAATTTTCGCGGTGTATATGCTGGCTTCGAGAGAGCTCTGTCCTGCTCTGGAGGTGAAGGGTAAATGAGAGATTACAGCGGAGTAAAGACATCAAATATGAAAGACAGATACACCAGATGACCTCATCAAACACCAATCAGAAACAACCACGACCTCACCAAAAACCAATGAAAAACAAAACAAAATACAAATAGCGTTCAGGAGAAAACGTCGGGAATATCCTTGCTTGAGCTAAGCGCTGTGTTTTCACCTGTTTCGTAACATTTCTGTTCATATGAAGTTGTCACAGTTCACTGCCGCTTGAATAGTTATTGTTTTTAAGCGAGATGCAACTGGAATATTTAATTTGCTTACGGGATGTGTGCCTAAAGTTTGCTTTGTTTCATGGTTCTACATTATCAAAATGAAGCAGAAAAAAGTGTGGAAGCACATGCCAACAAGTTCAATTTTGTTCTAGGGTCTTCAAAACAACATTTGCATTCAAACAATGCCACGGCTTTAAAAACGACAACGCACAGGCTTTGAAGACACCAAAAACACACAATTGTAAGCGTAAACACATACTCCAACTCTCAGTTTAAACTCCCCGTTACAAGCGTAAATGTTTTGTTCAGCGAAAGCGGGTTCAAGCGCAAAGTGTACTCACAATGTTAAGGAGTTTACAACGTGGCCGTTTAGTCAACTCGTTGTGAATTTGTCTCCATGAAGTTGTTGGTCTCTCCTTGTCACCGAAGGCGTATCCTGTTACGAGTTCATCCAAGCGCTGGTGTGCCGTAAACACAGTAGCAAACCTGAATGTCATACACTTTATTTCTGGAGGTAGCCAATCCATATAGTTTTCAGAGTCGTGCATTCTGCTTGAACATCTTACAAAGTCTTCTCTACAGTTTCGAGCTCTACCCTTGAGCCATGAGCGGAAAAGTTAGTACTTTCTTAGAAACCAAGCGCACATCTCAAATAACTGAATACTACTGTTTAACTATAGTTTACGAAATCAAACGATTTTATGCAACAGACAAACAACAAAAAATCACTTTGCGTCTCTTGTTAAAATTATATTTAATACAATTCATCCACAGGCAAAACATTGCGAAAACTCTTTAGCATTGCACATCTCACGCTTCAAAGAAGCTGCAAACTTGTCCAGTTCTCGAAACGGGTCGACAGTACAAGTTGTTATGACTTCTCTTACGATGTTATCGACATTTTTCGATCGCTCTCTAGTTTCTTTTTCGCGCGCTTCTGCTTTTGCGCGATTCGCGCAAATTGGGTCAAACGATCTTGCATGGTTTTAAAGAGGAGTGATCTAACTCTCTCTCCTTTCCTCTATCAGCGACAAGCGGGCTCTTTATCTTAATAAAATTTGGCGATCTTTCAGTTTGCTTTTGTACACGTCTCACACCAGCTGTGTGTCGGACATGGCAACTGATTATGGCTTTAAATAAGTTGTAAATATTCACTTTATCATCATTCCACGTGAATATTGATCAGTTCTTCCTATGTGTCCCTGTGAATATGTGATCACCTTTTGCCGCCCCTTGGGCTACACCCCCGGCCCGTTACCAGGTAAATATGTCGCATACCATCTCGCACCCCGTAAATAACCCTTATGTTATCGAACCATAAGTATTTGGAGTAGCCTAGAGAATAATATAAATGAAATGAGTTCTGTTAGAAAGTTCAACACATTCTTGAAAGAATATATTTTTTGTAATTTATTTCTACGAATCTTTGATGTCTTTAAATACAGTATTTAATGTATATCATTACAGTCCCGGGCGTTGAATATTTATATTAATTGCTATTATAGGCTCATTTGTATTTATTGGAAAAAGTTAATTAAACGCCCTTCGGAGATATTGCTATTGAAGTGTTATGTTTATGTTTTACATCCACAAAGCATAGTCTACCCGCTATGGTTATAGAAACCTTAGGAAGTAGTGATAGCTTTTTTTATCTTTCAAACAGTTGTTACCCACTGCTGCATCCGATCCTCGTGGAAGCTTGCGATAGTCCCTAGCTTGCGCATAAATTGTCCTCTCAACGATGCACATGCATATATAATTAGCGTGGATTGCAAACATAGATAGAAATCCACCGTAAAAGGACGTGGTGTGAAATGACTAAACACTTATTTATTTTCGATCTTAAACAGTGAGTTTAATGTACAGATGAATCAAATTACATGAGAGGCATACAATAATTAACCAAAAAAGTTCTCATTCATATATTCTATATATCTTCGCATTTACTGAATAAAACTTGAAGGCATAAAGTAACATGAGGAGACGAGACGGCGGCTTTTCGATCACTAAATAGTTGTTGGATAAGTCGGTTGCGTTTGGAAGTCGTTCACGCCTCCAGGCAAACATTGATATTTGCGAAAAAGTCCCCCCTCCCCCACCCCTTACAGCAATTATTAATGGTGAGCATGGTGCTTGGTTGACCTTCTGCTTTTGAATGCATTTTATTTATTTATTTTTGTCAAATGCATGCACTTAAAGTATTATGTTAACGCTTCATTGTAGAAGATACATACAAGAAAAAGACGATCGAAAAAGAACAGTAACAACAAAAGTAAATGACTTAGAAATAGTGCAAATATATGTAAGGCACGACAGCACAGAAGGGTGAATAGGTATATTAAGTAAGTTGACAAGGGAGACCCGGCTTTAAGTATATTATACTACGTACTATACTATACTAGGTACACACTACTCGAATCGAGTAAACCTTTTTGTGGTCCTCGACTTTTAAATGCGTCAATCACACACGTAACTTTTTTTCATGTACATGATAATGATACAAGCAATCACTGTCAACGTATAATTACATTGAATTCAATACAACATTGGCTCGGCAGAGACGACTAACGGAGGATTCGCTATCTCTAGAGGACAGTAAAAGGAAAGGAGGAATGATTGTTCCTTTTCTTGCAAGATTTTCATGTATATGTTTGTTAGTAATATATATTTTTCCATTTGTTATTTTTCCCTCTCCTTTTTATAATTCAGAGAGCAAATAGGTTTAAACAACTTATTCTAACTATGAACAATGTGTTGGTGTAAACTCACTGCCTAAACTAAGTTGAAATCATCGTATATACCTTTCTCAGGTAAGCTAGCCGTGCTTTCTTAGGACCAAGAAGGTCTAATACTCGAGATTGCAGTTTTGCACGTGTCCAAAATTGTCGCCCAACGGCTCCGTTCAAAGAACCTGGAACTTGAACAATACTCTCCGCAGCCAGCTGCGTGGCACTGATGCTAATAATTATACGCTGCGCACATAGCACTCCGTGGAAAATCTTCTTTACATGGCAGGATCTAGAAGTTTGATATATTACTTAATACTAATAATTATATACTTCCACTACTAATAATATTAATATTAAGAAGAAGAAGAAGAAGAAGAAGAAGAAGAAGAAGAAGAAACGATTTTGAAATACATTAGACAAGAAATATAAGTGATAGAAACCGACGTTTCGGTGCAACTTGTGCCATTATCAAGGTTACATAATTAATCATAAAATAGGGTTTGTGAAGAGGCTAAGTTGAAACGAATTTGCATAAAAGAGCGCCAAGCTAATTACATGAATACTTTAGCACGAAGAGAATCAGAATGTACATTCAGTGCTGGTTTAAGATCCTGGATACATAGCATTTCATGGACAAGGCAGTCAAATTTGTTCGTGCATTTCTTGATTACATTGAAGCGTGCTCAGAAATTGTTCGCTGAAATTATTCCAAAGAACATAACACTGCTATTCTGAAAAATTTCTTAGCAAGTCTCAATGTAATAAAAAAAATCTCAATAATAATAATAATAATAATAATAATAATAATAATGATAAGATGGTAGTGAAAATTTCCACCGCAGAGATTTTGGCTCAAGGCAAAATCCCGAGTAGGCATCATTGTAGCCCACGCATAATTATAAAGTGATGTAATATGACGGATATAGTTTGCATCCCAGCTGCAAACAAAATTTCGATTTTCCAGAACTGTATGTGCGCACGGAATAAACGGGTAATATAGACATTTTCACACCAAATGCGCGCAAGTAAGTCTTGGGTAATGATGACGTTAGCACAAAAGGGCCGAGAGCGTTACAAACATAACGTAATAGTAACAGTAATAGTAACAGTAATAGTAACAGTAACAGTAACAGTAACGGTAACAGTAATAGCAATGGTAATGGCAATGGCAATGGCAATGGCAATGGCAATGGCAATGGCAATGGCAATGGCAATGGCAATGGCAATGGCAATGGCAATGGCAATGGCAATGGCAATGGCAATGGCAATGGCAATGGTAATGGTAATAGTAATAGTAATAATATTACTAATTACGGTAGCCATGGTCACGGTCATAGTCACAACAATTAATAAAAATAACAGTAATAGTAATAGTAATAGTAATAGTAACAGTAACAGTAACGGTAACGGTAACGGTAACGGTAACGGTTACGGTAACAAACAGTATCAGTAACGGTAACAGTAATGGCAATAGTAATGGTAATGGCAATGGCAATGGCAATGGTAATGGTAATGGTAATGGTAATACTAATTACCGTAGCCATGGTCGCGGTCATAGTCATAACAATTAATACAAATAACAGTAATAGTTACAGTAAAAGTAACAGTAATAGTAATTGTAATAGTAATAGTAATGGTAATGGTAATGGTAATGGTAATACTAATTACCGTAGCCATGGTCGCGGTCATAGTCATAACAATTAATACAAATAACAGTAATAGTTACAGTAACAGTAACAGTAATAGTAATTGTAATAGTAATAGTAATGGTAAAGGTAATGGTAATGGTAATGGTAATGGTAATAATAATACTAATTACGGTAGCCATGGTCACGGTCATAGTCATAACATTTAATAAAAATAACAGTAATAGTAGTAGTAACAGTAACAGTTATAGTAATAGTAATGGTAATGGTAATGGTAATGGTAATGGTAATACTAATTACCGTAGCCATGGTCGCGGTCATAGTCATAACAATTAATACAAATAACAGTAATAGTTACAGTAACAGTAACAGTAATAGTAATTGTAATAGTAATAGTAATGGTAATGGTAATGGTAATAATAATACTAATTACGGTAGCCATGGTCACGGTCATAGTCATAACATTTAATAAAAATATCAGTAATAGTAGTAGTAACAGTAACAGTTATAGTAATAGTAATGGTAATGGTAATGGTAATGGTAATAGTAGTAATAATACTAATTACGGTAGCCATGGTCACGGTCATAGTCATAACAATTAATAAAAATAACACTAATAGTAATAGTAAAGGGAATAGTAATAGTAATCGTGATAGTGATAGTGACAGTGATAGTAAAAGTAATAGTAATTGTATTAATAATACTAATTTAGATAGCACACAGTTTTCGAAGAGAATTGAGCATGGGGATGCTTGCTGCCTGATAGCACCTGGGTGTGTTTGAGGTGATTCAACAGCGACTGGCAGAGCAAGCACGGCAGATTCGAGTTAATGAATGGTTATTTAAGTTAGCAGTTCAAGAAATTAAGGGGAAAGTTGACAAACCCATTCCAACACATGAAGAAAACAACACAGCTGCAGAGTGGCATGGAAGGGAGTTAACAAATGATGGTGAGTCTGCTAACGAACCGGCCCATGCGGTAATCCCTGGGGCACGAGACCATCCATAATACACAGCTAACAACTGAGGAGAAGGGCAGAGCGAGAAGATTGGAAGACTTGTGTTGAGAGGAACAGATTACCAGAGCTGAGGGGAGTAGCATGGTTAAAAAAAACTGAGGGAAAAGGTCACAGTGGTGAACGAAGTAATTAAAAAAAGTAGAAACAAGAAATATAACGACCACCAACAGTTTTGCATCTGTCCGCAGCAGTGCTGGTAACTAAGAGGCTGGGGGTAAAAATAGACAGAAGACCCAGCAGCAAAGGTGATCCATTGTTTAAGGGGTAAATCCCTCACTTAAGGAAAGAGCTCAGAAGGGTGGGCAAGCCTTAAGCTGCTGGAAATCCCTTGAAAGCGAAATTTAGAGATGGGCTACAGTGGAAAAACTGGCTGCGGGAATAAGGCTTTACAGTTGTTATTTACGAACTGAAGCAGAGGATTACCGACAAACCATGTAAGAGATATACGAGCAGAATCCAACAGTACAGATAGAACAAACTCTACCGGGAAAACCAGGCCAAGTTCTATGAGCAGTTAGGTAGGGAAGGAAACGCGAACCAAATTGAACCAGATGCATCGCGATCCAGAGAGTTTTGAAACGGCATGTAGATTACGCCAGGTGGGCGTAAGAGTGATGCTCAATGGTTAAACTAATCCAACGACAACATTGAAGTAGAAAAAAACAAAGACATTCGTTGATACAACGGTAAAGTTTAAAGAGAGTGTCGAAAATGTTGCCTAACTGGAAGGCCCATGGACCCAATGGCAGGGCTTCGGGCTAAAAATTTTAAGAATCTACATGAAAGGATAGGGGAGCTGCTCATTGTGAAGGTTGTAAGAAAAGGAATCAATCAATTAACCAAACCAATTATGTGCCCTCCACTGATGCGGAAATTGCCTGCAGTAGTGATTTCGGAGGAGATGTATGGGTTTTTCGAGGTTAAAAATTCACTACCAGAGAGACAGAAAGGGTTTAGGAAGAGATGAAAGGTACTCATGACCTCTTTTCTTGTGTCCGGAATTTAGTGGTGTCCTCGTGGTGACACACTTAACCTAAGGAAACCGCAATGAGCAAATTACCAAATCTCCTTCCAACCTCGTTTCCATAGTCTCTCTTCTCGTCTCTCTCGCCACGTGGGGCAGGAGTAACGGAGGCTTCTTAGAACGCGATGGCTCTGCGTAAGGCATGATTCTCACTTCTTCAATTACCATAAAGATGGGCAAAAGAACAATGGTGTGGGAACGGGCGTGAAGCAAGCATAAACACAAGAAAACGAACTTTTCCCTTCCTTATGCTTGTGTTTATCTCACTCTTATCGCACACTTGAGCCTATTTCACAAATGGGAAAGGACATAAAAAAATAAGCAGTAATGCAACTGCTAAAATTAAGTGTCTCGTATTTCGTCTGTCATTACTGGGCTTGGATATGCTTCATTTTTGTTGTGCTTGTTTCACATGTGGAGATGTGAACTAGGCTTTACCTTTAGTTTATTTATTTATTTATTTACTTTCTTTTCAGTTATTGGCAAAGGATTACTTGAACCGAAACCATGATGTTCCTAATGGTCTTCACTGTGTCGCTGTCTCTAGGTATTGTTATAATCTCAAAACCTTCAATCTTTTCTACATTGAGTCGTGTCCTTTACCCAGGAAGTATAGCAGTTGAAAACGCGATCGCGAGAAATTAGTTTTACACTTTTTCATTTGAACTTAACTCATCTCTTGACACGGTGAATCGCGCGAAAAAAAATCACTCTCAAATAAAAGCTGTTATTTTACAAGTATTCACAGTTATGTGGCAAATCATATTTTAAAGGGTATTAAGAGTCATTGTCAGTAAGGACCAGGCAAGGTCCACGGATCGAGGTCGGCGGATTCCCTCCAAATTTTCAGCATTTTTTCTCTATCAGATAAGATTGTGATCGGTGATATTCTTAGTAAAATAAAATAAATTCCTTTGAATTTTGACCACCCCCCTAGTTTTCGGTGCTATTTCGGCAAGGTGACATGGAAAATGTGGGTCAACTTCCGCGGCTCATTTTACTGACTTCGCAACGGCTTTATTAATTTGTACGATTGGTGCATAATTTCCGTAGTAAAAGCAACTCATGTTTGCGATATAAGTGATTTTGGATGAAAAGTTTTACTTTGGAGTGGTTCTAAACATTACCACCTCGTGGCTATTGGATGCAAGAAGAATTTTGGCAATTTTCAAAGCTGATTTTCTCCAAAGTGCGGCAGTTTATTTTCAAATGAAAGCTATTTTTTAATAGTCTATCTTTAAGTCCTTGCAAATCTGCAAACTCTCATTTGGCAAGTTAAAATCCCGTTGCGTGAGCTTCCTGACAACTTTGACCTAATTTGCATAAT
>BLFK01000279.1:0-17303 GCA_014634185.1 Astreopora myriophthalma
CCTGCTAAAAGCCAACAGCCAGTATACTGACATCGCAAAATAACCTGGACGGGCTCAAAACAAAATTATCATACGGTCAAATTAGTATACTATGAAAACCGCTCATGTATCTCTAGTTAATGCGATAAAAACGAGCACCTGACAAATGCAGCCCTCCATAATTTTGTCAATACTGACGTCTCTTGTGTAAAAAAAAAGCCGAAATTAAATTTCAACAGTATTCACAGAAAAATTGTGGTTTTGATGTGGTTCCGCAGGTTCCGCGGTCTGCGGTTTTGACTTTTAGTAACACCCCTCTACGGGTTGACTGGGTTTCACACTACCGGCTTGCCGTCTACAAAAAGGCATGTCCTCCCGATCTGTTAGCGACTTTCGATTTATTCCCTTTCACTGAAAGACAATAGGTAGACAATCCCACTCTTGCACTGTTTACTTCCAAGAATCGCTGCGGCAATGCGCTGATCCTTCATGCTCCTTATCTGAAGGGTAACTTTACCAAGGTGTTGCGTTGAACGAGCTCCGCTTGCTTGGAGGAGCGAGCGAAAGAAGAGTCAAGATTTTTTTTGTATGCCTTATAAGGGATGCCATGAGATTAAGTCGCAAATGGCAGCAATGCCCCAACTGGAAGC
This sequence comes from Astreopora myriophthalma, assembly GCA_014634185.1. Classification (NCBI taxonomy): domain Eukaryota; kingdom Metazoa; phylum Cnidaria; class Anthozoa; order Scleractinia; family Acroporidae; genus Astreopora; species Astreopora myriophthalma. The sequence goes on from BLFK01000279.1 coordinate 630, forward strand.
TGGGAAATTATCCACGAGCTGTCACAATCAACATAAAGCAATTTATTTCGTTTAGGAGATAAATTCTTTATTTTTTTTCTTCTTCTTCTTCTTCTTTTCTTTTCCTTTGAAGGTTGTTGTCAAAACCTTAAGAAAGTAAGACTACTGAACTAATCGTGAACAAATAACGCCGCTAGTCTCCTTGTTAGTTATCATGCTGTACTCCATTTTGGGAAAATTTGGCAATAAAAATAGGTGACTCAACCCTATGGTCTTATCACCTCAACAAACATTGCAAATCACACCAGTCGTTATTATTATTATAATTTTTTTTCTTGGGGGGGAACATCTTGAGGGGGGTGGACATACATTCTTCTTTCAAGAAACGATGTGGTACGAGAGCGTATCCCCCATATATGGCCTTCTATCAATGATAGTTTGTTTGTTTTCTTCAACCTATTTTTACAAGGAGGTCATTTTATTACTTATTTAAAAAACGCATTCTGATTGGTCGGTCTCGAGAAATATGAATTGCGAGGCCATGGGGCTGAGTTTAAAAATAATCTCCATGCGTGGCGTGAAATTGAAAAATAGATTGAAAATAATGATCAGTGTGGGCATGGAATGTGTTCTCTCACCTCATCCTCTCTTGCTCTCGATTATAGTTCTACTACGGTAGGTGGATGGTTAAAACCCCGTTACATCAACGGGCCATCAGGCCATAAATGCAATATACGCAGCACAGCAAAGGCACAAAGAACCTTTCTCACACACAAGTCATGGGTGTATTTCATTATTTCCAAATAAGGCTAAATGGGTGCTGGTTAAACTTAAATAGGTTCTAGGGCCATGGCCATCACCATAAAGTCAAATAGCTCCACCTATACTGTTCACAAGCCACTTCTCGGACAAAGACGCCATACCTGGAACAACTGGTCCTCTTTGTGCTCAAGCAATGGAAGCCACCTTGTGTCAGTTGAGAATGGAGAAGAGTTGGAGTTTTTGAAGAATAAACTTACGAGAATCAATGCCGAATACGAATACTTCATCGGCTTAAGAAAATCCAGTGGGAAATGGACATGGATAAAAAATAACAGTGTAGAGGTTACACTTGATCGACCTCCCTGGGCCTCCAGTGAACCTAGCGGAAATGGCAATTGTGCAAAACTTTACTTTAGCAACAAGGAGATCGTATACGATGACATCGAGTGTACACGCACACAAAACCAACCAATTGGCGCTATTTGTGAAAGATCTCTTAACTCTCACGATGAACAAGGTAGGCGCTGGGGAAAAAAGGGTCTCACTTTAATCAATCAAGCTTGCAGCAGGAAAACGATTCCCTTGTGATAAAATCGCCTTAGACCTCTGCCAGAAATTAGTTATGTCCCACTGCATTCATCTAATCAAATGAACCGTTGTATTAATAATTATTACCATTATCACTTTTTGGGGGGTCATTGGTTTAAAGACATCTTTAGCAGACTTGAGTACGACAAAAACTAGGGTTACTTAACTAAGTTACCGGTCGAAAGAGAGTTTAATTAGTTTGTGATTCTGAGGTTTACTCAAGTATCCTAAACGTAGCTGCGATTGTTCACTAGGAAATATTTAGTTCAGAGGTAGTCAGGGCATTTCGATAAGGTTTCATTCTGGTTGCAGCAGTGCAACCTCACCTCAGCTTTTTTCTTGTTTTAAGGCTTTACTTTTACCCTCTTTTTCCCCAGAACTATCAGAAACAACACCTACATCTCCGGATGATGCGTTCGGAAAGACCACAAGTAAGAGACAGTTGTAATATTTGGCTCTTTTTCAATATGTTAATCACCGCAATTTTGCGTAAGTGTTAAGACCTCGCATCCAACTCAGACTCGCTATATATACTAGACTTTCAATTTCTTTAGGTTTTTGGTTCTCTTGATGTCACAGTACGTCTTTGGAAATTAAGCCATTTAAGGGTCTTAGACATTTTTTACTCTGGGATTATAAGTTTTTGGGTATCTGGGGTTCTAGGTCAGGTGTATTGGTTTCTGGGTTCAGTGATGGGTCTCTGGCTATCTGGATTTAAGTGTCCTTGGGACTCTGGTTTAGATCCGCATGACAGAATCATATCTACGGCTGAGATCGATGCAAGAGGACAGAACTCACTGCTCAGTACCTTAACGTGCTCAGTACTGTCTTACTGACGGATATTTTCTGTGATAACTCCGTGCATTAATATTCTGTGGTACACAACGAGGACATTTTTGTTCTCGTAAAATAATACTACTGCCACTGCACTGCTATTTCTGCTGTTATTGCTACTGAATAATAATCGTAACAGAAACAGTAATGGTAGTAATAGTAGAAGTGGTAGTAGTAGTAGTAGTAGTAGTAGTAGTAGTAGCAGTAGTAGTAGAAGTAGTAGTAATAAAAATATTACGAATACGAATACTGAATTGAAGAAGTGATTCTCACACTCACAATCATTTCAATACGAATACTAATAGAATACTACTAATAATGTCTACTGGTGTGTCGAAAGGTGTTTGTAACGGCAAATGTAACGCGGTAACGGTAACAGTAAACAGTAACAATAAAATAGAAGTGAAAGCAAACACGTTTCGTAGAAGAAAAATTGTTTGTTAAACGCGGGCACGTTTCTCCACATTCGAAAAGTTTTTCCGAAAGGAAAGTTTTGGGGTGCTTATATACCAGGAGCCCATAACTTGAAGCGTGCAACTTACGCACCTCTTTCATGGGTGTCTTTTTCTGAGATCATGCATCTATATTCAGAATTAATTCCCCTCCAAGTATTGTCACATCAGCCAATCAACGCGCAATATTTTCGCCTAAGTCATATATTCATTAATTATAAAATAACAACCTCCAGCTCAGCCAGGGATCCCCAATAACAAGCAATCAACTAAGGTTACCACGATCCAAACATGGCCAGACTTGACCTCCGCCACTCATTCTACGGCCGCCCGACAGCAACCTACTAAAGGTGAGCGGAAACTGAAGGCAAAATCGAGCTTCGGTCGGAACTATTTTGCTACTACTTCGCTAAGAACCTTGCAGTTGACTTCTACCAATCGGAATAGCTTACATGGGAATACGTTTTCCTTTTTAATTTGTCAAGGACGACCCTTTCAGCTTTGAGATAAAATTACGCATGTCTTTCACCTTGCAACCCACTTTTGTCCACACCATTCGTAACAACAGAAGACAGTAAATAGTCTCAGTGCGGTAACATTGTCCTAAGTAAAGATACTGCTTGATTCTTCTTTTGAAGTTTTCACTGGTTTAAAGACATCCCTTATCAGTCTAGAGAGTGACAAAACTAACGTTACATAACTAGTTTTCAGACGACAGGAAAGGTTGATTACAATTCCGGCGTTCGAGTTGTTTTTCGAATTTTTAATGGGAGATATTGCCGCCGCCAGTGGCTGCAACTTCAATTTTTTGGAGTAGTTAGGGTCAGAGCATTTCGATCAGGTTTAGTTCTTGATCTAGCAAGTGCAATCTTATCTTCGATTTCTTTGGTCCTGTTTTCAGGCCTTACTTTCCCCGCTATTTCTTCCGATCTGTCAGGAACAACAGCAACATCTTCGGATAATACATTCCCGAAGACAACAGGTACGAGACGCGGGTCAGCTGTCATAATGTTTGGGCTCTTTTCCGGTATGTTAATCAGCGAAATTTTGTACCGGTGTTAAAACCCCTTTGGGGGCTCCAACCCAGACTCCCTGTATACATATATTCCTTGTCTTTTGGTTTGAGGGTCTCTTGACTTCAGGGTGTTTGGAAGTTTCAGGGTCTCTGGGGTTTTAGGTTCTTAGATCATAAAATCTATCATGGATAACACGACCAAGAACAGCAGCAAGATCAACGACAACAATAATGATGATGATGATGATGATGATATAAGTAGTGAGACCAAGCTCTTTTTTTTTTTCAGAAGAAAAATGATGTTTCTTAAACGCAAGCGAGCAAGTTTCTCCTTACTTGAACTGTTTTTGTTTGTTTTTTTGTTTGTTTTTTCCTCCGAAAGGAGGTTTTGAGGTTTATACACCAGGCGTCCATAGCTAAGAGCGCACAATCCACATACCTCTCTTACGCGTTATGAGTTTGTCAGACCATGTGATCTATATTTAGCATTATTTTCCCGCGGAGTATTGTCACCTCAGCCGCTCAACGCGCAATGTCTCCTCCTACGTCATATGTGCGTGAATTATTTTATGATCATACAAGGGAATATGATTCCAAAAATAACCAAGTCTGAGAAAATGGTCATTCAAAATTGGGGTACTTGTTGTTTGCCTCTGCTAATGCGGGCTCCACAACTTCCATGTCTCGTTATCACTGTGATTTCAATTGCTTCAAACTCAAGTCAGTATGTGCGTTTGTGCTAAGGAAATGGGGAAAAATAACCTTATTTTTTCCTGTTTTGTTTGTTTGTTTGTTCATTTGTTTGTTAGTTACAGCAGCACCCTATGATCGCGTTAAGGACGCTCCAGATGCCAACTCACAAATGACTACTATCATGGTAGCCGTATTGGCTGTCATCATTTTGGTGCTTTTGGTTCTTCTTTGGTTCTTTTTAGTTCGCCGGCCTCGAAACAAAGGTAAATTTTGCTTTGCACTGTGCAATATGGCTTTTCTTTTTTCAGGCCATTAACTGATAAAAATATATAAAAGACGATTCATTGAGCCCTGCCTTAAGCGGCGATTTTACCATCTGACTTTCTTGACGATACAGTTATCGATCACACTGAGTAATAGAGGAGAGGTGGAGAGACATACAGCGCTCTCACCACTGTGCCGACCCTGCTCCCTGTTATGTTACTATGATCATGTCTTCGTTTCTCCTTACAAGACTCACACTCAAAGAGCCGACAGCCAGATGATCAGGTCAGACAGCTTGTTGGCTCTTCATCGTCTGAACATGGATTGCAAACATATGAAACTGTAAATGAAGTCAAGAAGGGTCACACTTACTCAAATATTGACAAGGGGAAAACAAAGTCGAGATTTGGACAGAAAGAGATGTCAACCCACGAACAAAAAGCAACGATTCAAACGCAGTCAAGCGATGGGTACCTTGTTCCATCGACTCCATCCGACGAATCACCAACAGCCGGAACTGGAGAGAAACGTAACAGCGCAGACGCTTTCGCAAAGGAAGGTGACAAAGAGAAGCATCGTGTTTACGCAGTTGTTCACATTTTTCCCGAAGAAGATAAAACCACTTATTGTAAAGATCGTATGATGCAAGGAGAGGATTTAGATCAAACATACCCATCACAGATGACCGTCCCCAAGGAAGGAAGCCATGATACAAGTGTGGATTTCTCTTCCCTTTGGCGTGAAAATGGCTTCATCAAAACCGAAGAAGCCATAATCAGGCAGAATGTGCCGGGGAAAGATGAGTGCAAGGATTTCCTGTATGCAGCTGTCGACAAAGCGAGCATAAAACGACAATTTCCTCAGGTGAGAGAATGCCCTCTACCTTTTGGATTTGAGGTAAAATGGCATGGTAAGGGTATGCTACCGACCGAAATTACTGAGTACTAGAACAATTCCGGCTCTCGATGTAAACTAGAAGTAAGGTAATTTCTGGCGTACCGCGTACCGGCTGTTATTAGGGAGTTTACGAAACGACGATGCCACTGCAACGAGAACGCCTCGAAACAATAAGTTCAGTAAGAAATGCGGCGTTGCAGCCGTCGTCGTCTTAGTTTAAAATTTGCCAAAGCCGTCGTCTAGCCGTTCATTTATTGTTAGTTTTGAGTCGTCAAATTGTTACCCTACAGAGTATTCTAAATCGTAGTTTTGGTTTCACTGGGAAAGAGAACCGAATCGTTTTGGTGTTGTCACAAGACAGATGCGACTTTCAGGCTTCCGTGGACCAAATTAAAAATGATTGGCATGCTGAAATGCCAATGTTAATACAGAAACGAAATTTCGCAAAGGCACTGGGATAACGGGAAAGTTTCGGGGTATCGCCAATTCATTTCGAAGTCCTGACGCTTGTCTCTGGATCTGGAAGCAAGATAAATCGGATCCGCTATTATCACTGTCTACAAAGGTGAGAAGTATAATCGGCGAGCATGCCCTCATTCAAGTGGTCTCTTAAACCAAGATGGTCACTATCCACCCAAATATAACACCACCTAGAGTATAGTGTTATGCTATCCTTAAAATAAAAAAAAAATACATTTTTTTAAAAGGAGGGGCATATCGTGAGCATGAAAAACCCAAGGACCCTTTTGGGGTTACGATTTGTTCACCTCGACCTTTAGCCAACCTTCAGAGTTCATCTGATAACCAGGGAAAAATTGCCACCATCAGCCCCCTCCCTTACAACCACGTTTCCCTAGTTCATCTCAACATTTTACCCCACTCCCTTTTCCGTATATGTTCAACGAACTTTCCCTAAACATGTGAGTATTCCTCTTCGCCCATAATACATTTTTGCTTATTACGTTAACAAATGCTACTTTATTGATTGCCTTAAAGATACCGGCGCCATACGGCAGCCTTCTTTACGCGGACTTGAGTCACTCCACAACGAATGGTAATGGGAAAATCAACCGGGAAAGCCCTCCAACTGTGTATTCTGATATAGATTACCTCAAGACCGATGCAATGAAGTCGAGGTTGCCGGAGGAAAATGAGGGTCAATCAAGTGAATAACAAGGATGACGTCTCCTGGAATCCTGTAATCAGACAGTGTTGTTATTCTCACGGTGGCACTGAACCAAGCATGGAATAGAGGCTGATGCGGGGGAATCTTTTCAGATGCAAATTATTTTCCGCGCATGAGCTTCCATTGTATGCTCGTTCCAGTCCAATACTGAGAATATGAATAAGGTCTATTATACCAACAGTGAACACAATGACTGAAGGAAATGTACCTTAGTGGAAAGCCTCCATTAGCTTTGTTTTTCATAACGAGTAATTGCCTAAGATTGACAAGGATACATTTGTGGCCAAATAATTATTTCGTAAATTTAAGTGGAAATGATATGTTAATCTTGACTGATAGAGTTTGATCGTCCGGGTGAACGTAGTCCTGGAAAGTATTGTCTGTGGTGTTGAGTAACGTTCCGATAACCTGCAGCTGAGTGGAAGTAATTTCAGAGTCGAGCGTCACCCGACTCTAAAAACGACTTTCGCTTAGGTTCTCGAACCGTCATTTATTAACAACACCAGCAGTCCTTCTCAGGACTACGATCACCCGCACGATCAAACTCTATCAAGAAATGTTTGTAAAGTTTAAGCACCCCCCCCCCCGGTTACTTTCCTGAGCCTATATTTAGTCATAATACAGTCAGTTCAACGTTTCTTACTTAATTCAAAGAGAGGCAAGGAGATGCAGACCAGGAAAAATGACTGGGTTTTCCCTTGTACATAAGCACAAGCATAAGAGAAGGTGTTGCATGTAAAATCCGGTATCAGGTTAAACCCGGTTTACGTAGGTTAAATGAGTGTTTTGCATTTTACCTAAGTTAAATAAGTACTCAGCATCACAAGTGCTTTTGACGTGGGCAAACAGAACGAGAATGGCATAAGCGCAAGCATAAACAGTGAAGGTGCGAGGATTGAGCACCTGGATGTTGCATCCCTCTTGCATGTCCACTTAGGACTTGGCAGGTCGTATCGACAAACGCGCCAACAATGAATGATTTTCTGTGCGTACCCATGTCCTTTCGTTTATACTTCTCGTATATTGTCACTTCCTTGCGTCTAGGCTTAGGTTTAATGAAAACCAGGCAAACTAACAAAGTCAACAGCTATAAATTAAGCGCTACACGCTCAACAAAGCAATCAATAGTAAGGGCCATTGGAATGGTGTTGGTTTGGTGTTTTTCGTAGATAGACTAGGTAACACAGAGTCTAGGCTTTCAGTTTGACACTTTTAGTAGTTTTTAGGGGAAAAGACAAGTGCCCCAGCTTGGCCGGAAGCTATACATACTCAAGATATAAATCTTGAGAGTCCGAGAGTGGGTTGCCTGATGTCAAGGCCAAGCAAAGTCAATCCCGAGGAATGTTGCCTCCTGTAGTAATATTAATGATTATATCATGGTGATGAGAACGACGACGACGACGATGATGCATGATGCTAAACATCCTAACTTTCGGATGCCCTCCCTCTCATATTTATATTTAATGTGGATGGTCATCACAGGATATGCAGTGTTCCTGAAGGAAAATTTTTTGTTTTTAATTCCTCTTAAAACACAATTGGTGATCGAACTGGTCTCTCGGAAAGTTGTCATTCTGATCGTCCATAGTGGAATTTGCGTTACAATGTTATTCTTATTGCAATGTTATTGTTATTGTGATTGTTACTGTTGATGACCTTATTTTTATTCAGAGTTAGTGACCTATAATATTCATGTCTATTTTAAGTGATTGCCTGCTGTGAGGTTGTACTGTTAGCTTAAAGGAGCTCTGTCACGCTATATTGGCCTTACTGTAGACTGCTAAAGGATGTCTTTAGTGAAAACCCAAAATAGTAATGCAGTTTGTTTAGTGAAGACCATTTTACTGCACGGAGACTATTTACTGTCTTCGGTTGTTAAGGATGGCAAGGATGGAAACGGATTACATTTTGAAAATTTTAGCCTAAATTTTTCAAATTTTCGCACCTGATCTTGAGGACATGGCAACAATGTATTATGGGTGACTCTTCCTGCAAAAAATCGCTTGATATCCTCCTCGTAAATTTAAAAGAATGGTTTGGGCAAAAGTAAAGTTCATAAAGAAGGATTTCTGTGTTTTTGGCAGCAAACGTTCCGTGACCGAGCCCCTTTAAGAAGGAGTATAGCCAACACTCAGCTTTTGTCGAAAAAGCTAACAATTTGCCATTTATCGTTCTTAGGTCGTGCGGGGCAGCATTCTGTATGTAAGAAATTTCGATCTCGTAGTTGGTTCTGTAGCGTGTTATTGTTCCTTACTGTCGTTGCTGGTGAATAATAAATCCGGTACATAATAAGGCATTCATCGCGGATTTCTAGTATGCACGTGATTGATCTCTAATTGCAATCCCTCATGTATCAACTTACCTTATTTTCTGTGCTACCGTCTACTCATTGCAACATTCGGAGGCCGGGAAGCGACTCAACTAACATCTGATGCTGATGCATTTACTTGAAATTTGATTCGCCTGTTCTTTAGATTTTTTTTTTCGTCGGCAGGTTGCAGGTTGCAGGTTGAAAATGTCATTTGGAAAGCTCTGGCACATTTAAAAGCTAGTAACCTTGGTACTCATAAGGACTCTTATATAAAGTAGTGTCCGTCAACAAAACCACTCATGAAACTAAGGTTAGGTAAGAGTGCTTTTATATATTCCGTATTTTGTTATCCTTTTCATGGTTAAGTGCCATGTATCTCTTTATGATAGTTTTTAAATGCTTTTGTCTACTCAGAATTTTCTTCCCAAGAGCTCCACGTAAAGCAACCCTTCCAGCAAGTTCAGTCAAATGCTGAATGAAAAATAATCCTCTTACTGGCAACGAGTTTAACCAATTCCTTGAATCTGACTCTTTTCTTTTTTTCTTCTTCTTCTTTCTTTCGCTTTGGAAGCACGCTTCACTTTGTATGAAATTGTTGTTTCCATGGGTTCCAGGTTTGGGTCAGTTCTTCCCTCAACAACATTGCCTATTTACAAATAAATAGGAAAATGAAAAATACGAGGATAGGAAATACTATAGCTATGGCAACACTGACATTTCACTTTTGTACTCGAGAGGAACAAACCACAATCAGCAGATGTTTCTGCAGATGTTTCTATTATTTCACTGCAGCCTGGAAAAAACCAGCGAATGTACTCCCCCCTCGTCGCGTCTCGCCGCTTCGGCATTTCGCTAATGCGGGCTACATATTGTTGGGAGATTGTAAACAGCGTCTTGTAACATTCACGATAAGTCTACGATCAGCCGTAATGACATTTTCAACCTGTAACGTGCAAAATATACCTGCCGTTTCTTGGTCGGAAAATACAAAGTAAACGAGTTGCACAGAAAGTGAGTGACCTGGACACAGTATTAATTGTCAGGAAATGGATGTGCATATAAAGTGTACTTATGTTGTACGGAACGCAGTGCATATGATTTTGGATGGAATGAGCAAGTTGTATTGAACTATTTCGCGAGTTAACACTGCATGTTGTATATACGAGTGAAGTACGTTTCCTATCAGCTTGGCACTAAACAAGGCTTGAGAAAATGTTATCAAACTGGGGTATTTCATTTGCGTTCACCAATATTTCAGGTCTCATCAGATTGTCTTTTTAACTACAATTCTCTAAATATGTCGACAAGTTAAATATATGAAGTCTCCATCCATTTCGTTGTAATATTGGGATCCTGTTTCTTCCTAATATTAATGGACTTGAGTACTGGCCATTTCCTTTACGGCTGATAAAGTCGCCGTGGACTGATTGCAAGGATGATATAAATTAAGTAAGGCCCTGTTTACAAGCAAGTAGGGTAACCCTAGTGCTAGGGTTACCCTAGCAGGAGGGTTACCCTAACGCTCCCACATTTCTTCTTTTTTTCATCGACGTGTTTACAAGGCAGCTAGGGTTACCCTAGCACTAGGGTAACCCTAGCTGCCCTGTAAACGCTCTGCTAGGGACAACTCGCCTACCCGAGACAACTTTTTAGCGGTTTCCATTGTGTTTGCAATGCTAGCGGTTACCAAGCACACAAAGTTGTCCCGGGTGGTAGGGTAACCCTACTTGTGAAATTTTGCTTGTAAACCCCGGCTATCTTTGACCCGCCTGCTAGGGTAACCCTAGCACAAGGGTTACCCTCCCTGCTTGTAAACAGGGCCTTACGTTGTTACGTCCCATGACAAATTTCTTGATGTCCGTGTCAGTTTTACACAGAAAAGCCCACTTTGAAAAGAAAAGCTGACTTTGTGGTGCGATTGAAGAAATTGGCCTCCACATGCAGTTTTGGTGCCTTTTTAGAGGAAGCTCTTCGCGATAGACTCGTCTCTGGATTGCATTCCAAAATGTCAAGAACACAGCGCCATCTTTTGGCGGTGAGAGAGCTGACCTTCACGGCTTCACGTCGGGAGCTTCTAGCTGCTCTAGCTTCAGCCTTATATACCTTTTTCTCGTCCTCGGAGTTTTCAGCGAACTCGTGTTGTTTATACTCCTTAACGGTGTTCCATCCGCACTTAGATTGATCAGCTAAAAGAATAAGCTTCTGTCGCTCCTTCATGGTCACGATACCTTCTTCTATGGCCTGCTGAGCCTTCTGAACATCCTTTGATTCAAGGCTATCCTTCGCATCTTCGAGATAATCCAACGTCTTAGTCGCTGCCTTATACAGATCCTCGTTGCTCTTCTTTCTGAAAACCGGTCTGGTCTCAGCATCAGCATCAGCGAATTCGTTTTGTTTCTTTAATGATTTGTCCCGTGGAAGCTTCGTCAGCGGGACGCTTCAAAGTGCTGAGACTTGTAGAAATCAAATCGGACATCTGAGATAAAAGCTGCTGATTGTTCTGCTTAATCATTTCGAGCACTCTTGATTCTTCCATACCCAGAAATAATAATAAAAAAATACTGACGCGAAAGAGATGTCCGAAGAGCGGGTCGAAACCAGCAAAGTTGGCGAAGAAAGCAGACCTAGACTGATTCAAAACCTTAACGGTTCACTAGTTATACAACAAATTACCCATAATCCCCACCCAACGACCGGACCCAGTCCTCTGGTCCGTGCCGGCAAAATAAATATTTCTGCCAATTTCGCAGGCTACAACTGTCAGAAATATCATTTACCAAAATATCTGTCCCAAAGGATAGAAAATTATTTTCTACATCGAAATGTAAGCAAACAACAAGTTTTAGAAGGGAAATAGCAAGCGATACGAAGGAAAATAGCCAGCGAACAACACGTGTTTGTCCTGTGTGGATCTTTTAACTGCAAACACGCATAAAATTATCTCTGACCTTTTCGTCGGTTTCTCGTCGTTTCCTCGCTTTTATATGGCCTCGAAAGGATGAAGATTTCTTCGCCTATCCCTGGAAATGCTTGCAGTGTCCTTTTCTTCAAAACCTTTTTCCAAGCCAAGAATTTTCAGTTTCGCCGACCGGAAACTACTGGCGCCCGAGCGCGAGCATTCAGACATGTTACCGGAAGTGGCTGTTGTAGAATTAGGCATTGCATGCTGGGATCGAGAGGTCGGCCATCTTGAATAAACCTCGTGCTAGCTTGTGTTTACTCGATCGAAGTCTCCTTTCTGTATCAATATGCTGGAGAGCACTTACTAGTAAGGGGTGGACCATTTGATTTTTGATGGGGGGTTGCAGGATTTTTAGACTGCTAGATATTTTTTTTTATTGCTCCAGCCCTGCGGGATTTTTTTTTTAATCTCCCTGTCCTTGCATGATATTTTTTTTAATGGCAATTTAAAACACAAATTTTGAAGTTTAATAACTTCACCATCACCAGCCACTCAAAATTCATCCTTTAGGCTATTAAAAACCACCTTTACACCTGCACCAATTCAATGTGGCCTGCCTTTAATCTTGTTTGTCCCATTTCCTTTTCTATAAAGTAAATCTTATTTTGTTACAAAAATACCTGCACGTGACAACTATTACGGTGGGAATCTGAATGCATGAATATCTTTGAATCATAATATCCTTCTAGATCAGAGGGTGCACTTCAATAGGAAATCACGCGTCGCGCTTGCAAAATACCAATTCACGCATCAAAAAAATCCTTTGCCACGCCCAGGTTAAGGCTGCTCGATTTTTTTTCCTTCTTAAGAATTCTGCAAGAATTTTTTTTTAACCAGAAACATATGCTCGACATTTTTGGGGGGATTAGCACACCCCCCACCCCCCCCCCCATCAAAAATCAAATGGTCCACCCCTAACAGACATGAGAAAGGAGACCTTGTGATTAACAACAAGTCATCTTTCTTTTTTTTAATGGCGGGAAAACCCCAAAACACTTTTGCACATCCGGGAATATATAAATACGGGGGAAAGTCACGCAACATGTTACACTTTCTTCTTCTGCTGATACTATAGCTGTGACCTAGGCTTCAATTCACCAATTATATAGACTTCATTGTGTGAAGTTAATTGTACCGATATATCACGCGCGCTGCTGGGAATGAAATAGGAGATTTGCGATTTCTAAATAGAAAGCGAGCATGCAGCGTATTCTTAACAAACAAGCCTACGAAATGGTAAACTCGTGAAATGGAACACAGTTATTTATGCAGTGGGTTTTCTTTTCTTTTTTTTTTTAGTCGAGACGACAGTGGTCTGTGTTTGTAAGGGGACTATTTTAGGCACCCCGTGGTTACGAAATCCATGTTCAGTTGAACGCTTGATCAATTATCACGACCAGCATACAGTACTTATATTCGATTCATATTTTATGGTGACGCCAGCCTTCAGCATTTAGAGCGTATTAAAATTAGTCTTTAGTAAAGATTGTTTCGATTTCATGTGGATATCCAATTCTTGCTTAGAAGCCGAAGATTATAGCAAGAAAATTCAACTTTACCTTGTCTTTATCTGCAATACAATGGAAATGGGAGTTAAATTTGGCTTTCTAATCATCTTTGTTTTGAAAATGACTAACACCATCCAAAGAAGAGACAACCAGCGTGGTGAGTCATGCTGCTTAGTAATTGTCGTGGCCTCGGTCGGTAATTAATTTCGTCGGTTCTTTAGCAAAGTCCTCATTGTCCCTCAACCATTTTAGGAAGCGTTAATGTTATTCGCCAATCGATGTACTCGTCTGTGGGTATATTTGACAATAGTCGCTTGATTTATAAGCGAAACCTTGTGTGCGTGATTTACCTCATGTACAGGACTTACGTCGGTGAAAGTTGGAAACTTCAACGTTATTGTCTTGGAAAGTATTATCTGGAGGGAGTGCCTGAATGGCAGTGAGGTGTCCGTGTTAAATTTAATTTTTCAATATTTTTTTCTGCAAAGATTACGTTAAAAATACTTTTGAAACTTCTTTAGTTATTTATTTCTTCTTCTTCTTGCTATTATTATTACTGTCATTATTATTGTTATTATTATTACTGTCATTATTATTGTTATTATTATTATCACTATTGTTGTTGTTATTTTACATTTGCGAAAAAAAGTACATTAGGTCATTGGACTTTACGCATTGTAGGACCAATTCAACCCTCAATCCACAGCGCAAAACCTGAACAAAGCATGAAGCCGCATGGAGTTTGCAAAGGAGTCTATGCAATTTTATTCGCTGACTGACATGTCATATGTACGTCTCGTAACTTTTCCCTACCCCGCTCTCAGTGCGAATTCAACACAGGGAACCCATGGGCTTCAGCGCCGCTTCAATTTTGTTAAACTAGTTTCAAACTCAGTTGTTCCAGAACATTGCTCACCTCCAACCCGAATAGTCGTCAGTGGTTTGCTTCTTATTTATAACCATATCCGCAAGGCCTCGATGATTTAAGCTTCTGCCTTTCGTGGTGATTTCCGTATCGGAAATTAAAGTAAATTAACAGCGAATTTCCCCGATATAATGTTTTGTTTGTTTGTTTTGTTTTGTTTTGTTTTTTGTTTGTTTGTTTGTTTGTTTGTTTTTTCAGGACGAGCTTATTCCAATTTGTTTGCTTTTAGGCAACGACAATGTAATTTGTTCGAGTTATGGGTTTTTTAAACAAGTTCCAAGTTTGACAGAAGCCAGAAATAAATGCCGTCAAAATCCACAGGGTGATCTGGATGCAATGGAAACTGACGAGGAGTGGGCATTTCTACATTCTATCAGTGTTAACTATACGCAATTGCAAAGAAATGATCGGTGGTTCATTGGTTTAAGGAATGTGTCGAATAAATGGTGCTGGATAAGTGGTGCGAGATCCTGCGTTAACTCTACAAAATACAATGATACCGCGAAACTATGGCGATGGAATTCGAATGAACCAAACAACCTCGACACCGAACACTGCGTCGAGATGCTGAGGGGAGGATCATACAACAACGTTCCTTGCGAACAACCTTCTGAGAAGGCAGGATATATCTGTGAATGGAAAATTGGTGAGGAGCGTTGCGGCTGGCTTGTAGGCATCCGTCCTTGTCTGTTGCTGTTAATGTTTCCTAGACAGAGACGTTCGTTCGTAAAATCGGGTGGAATTCCGACTTTGCTTAATTAGATGCAAGATGTTAAATGAAAACTGAGTGACACGGGAGATTGCAAAACAGTAAATCTACGGACCATCTCGGTCTATGCGACTCCCGGCAGTGACATTTGCAAATTTAACCCATAACATTAACATTAACATTAACAAGTCAGAATGATCAATAATGGCATCCATGGCCGTAGCCAGTGTGAGGCAAACAGAGGCACTTGCCTCAATCATTTTTGTCGAATAATCCGTGATCAAAGTGTTCTGTTAAATAAAGTCATAAATAAACACCCTCAATGCCTAGAGAGAGAATTTAACAATGGACATTGCCTTAGTCATAATTTTTTTCTGGCTATTTCTGGCTACGGCCCTGGCATCAATGATCATTCTGATCGACTGTTGGCTGGCTCGCCAAGCTGGAGCTCGAGTTCGTTCTTACGTTAGTTCCTCAGTTAATTTACTCATTAATCCGTTGATTCCCTCATCCACTCGTTGATTTCCTCATTGGCCATGATTAACTTTGATACAAACTCATTCATTTCAACAACCATTACTCTTCGAGGAACTTGCCTGTTTAGGTATGGTTTTATCAATTATATTGAATAATTGTTTCTTTCTTTCAGAATGTAACACGTCTGATCATACAAAGCCTATTTTCAAGACTCAAAAGGCAACTCCACAGCCATCGACAACTAAGATAGACATTTCGAACGAGTTAAGCTCACATACGAACACCTTTGCACCCACAAGAGCTTCTTACGGTAGGCTTCCTCCATTTATTCGTCTCATGACGCCATAAGACCCTCCACATATAAGCCCCTCCTCGCCATTCAAACGCAAAAAGAAAACAAATAAATAATAATGATAATATTAATAATATATAATAAATCTGTTTTAATATATAACCCGAAGAGCTATATTTGGAAATCGTGCTCAAAATAATTTGTGTCAAAAATTAACTCTAACAAGAGCGACGTTTCGACCTCTCCGAGGTTATTTTCAAGTTGTGATAAAAATAAAATAAATGAAATAAAAATTAGCAGAGATATATTACAGTATAAAAAGCTGATGGGAACGCCAGGAACGTCCAAATACGATTAAAATAAAAATCATCATCACAATAATAAGTATTCAATAGCATTAAATTGAGGGGCCAATCAATCCCCTGATGCTCGACTCTTGGATATCTACGCCTACGGCTACTGGCAAAAAGCAAAAATCTGCATTCTTTAATGTTCGGGTCTGTCACCCAAATGCAGAATCGTATAAGGACCTCCCCCTAAAGCAAATATGCCGCCAACACGAAAATGAAAAGAAAGGTATATATGCCAGAAGAGTTGTTGAAGTTGAGCAAGCCACCGTTACTCCATCAGCATTTACCACCACCGAAGGGGTAGGACAAGAATGTAAGAAGTTCCATAGTAGACTCGCGGAACTTATTGCCAACAAGAAAAGTGAGGATTACGATCACACCACGGGAAATTTACCGGTTCTCGTCCGATCACCGAAGTCAAAACCCGTCGGGCGGGCTTAGTACCTTGATGGGTGACCGCTTGGGAATAC
>BLFK01000279.1:60515-85241 GCA_014634185.1 Astreopora myriophthalma
TGTCGATCTGTTTCACCGTTTTATTACACGAACGGGAAAATTACATTGGAATGACTGTAGCTAAGGCTGTCGTTTACGCGATCGACGAACGATCGATGGACTGCATTTTCGAAATAGCGTGGTTTCGATCGAATTGACAAAATACTATCTTATATGCAGCGGTTTTGACGTTTTCTTCTTCGGGGGGCGAATTGTCCTGAAATTGGGGGGGAATTGTGCAGATATTGGGGGGGGGGAATTGTCTGGGGCGAATTGTCCGAGGGGCGAATTGTCTGACATTCTGCGTTTCGCAGTCGCTTTTGATTTAAGACTGCCTCACAATTTAATGGAAGGTCTACATCGAAGCTCAAAAGTTAGAGTGTCCATGGCAAGGAATTATTATGATTTCAAGGACTTGGTAGTTGTCTCCTCGAGTAATTAGTGGACTAGCTGTGGGTCATGAAATTGGATGTTGGTTGGCTTGAACTCTCTCTCTCTCCATTTTGTAAGTCTTTGAAAGGAATGAACCATACAAAAGCAAATGATGCTATTGTGATATGTGAGCGCATGACTACTTTTGGTAAGTCAAGTGACATCGAAAGTAAGGAAATGTTTACTTAACCTGTGAAGTACGTGACACAAATACATAGAACGTCGGTCGTTTCGCCTGCAAGTCGTTTCGCCTACAAGTCGATTCGCCTACACTGAAGTCGATTCGCCTACATAAGTAAAGTCGATTCGCTTACACACGAACAAATAAATAAAGTAAATAACCGATGCAAGTGAGTGCCATTACTCTAGCTGCTGTCGCGGCACCGGCTGCCGGAGGGTGGTTTTGATTTTGTTTTCCTTGCTGGAACTCGTTTCCCCGCTGGATCACAATGGCTCTACAGCGACTTCCCTTTGGTCGGACTGTGCATTGCCAGTAAGTGGCATTGGCTCTGCGAAGCCGTACGTTGTAGGTATAGCCGTCGCTGTCTGCAAGCTTAGTTTTGGCGCGCTTCGTTCCACCTTCTACCAACTGATATGTAGCTTCATGGGGGGCGTCTTCCGTAGTGTGGTTGTGAATGTGGGGGTGTGGAATTGATTCTTCCATGGGCTCATCTTCAACATAAGTACGAAAATAAAATGATTAACACGACAGACTTACACAAACACACCAACTTATTCCGGGTAGGTATATACCAATCGACTTTAAGTGTGTAGGCGAATCGACTTGTAGGCGAAACGACCTGCAGGCGAAACGACCGGTTTCCAATACATAAGCTTAACTGAAACGACTTCCATTCGTTCTTTTCAGATATATTTGATTCAGTTGTATTTGATAAATGTTGTTTGACAGTTCGGTAAAGCCGTTTTCTCATTTATTTGATTCAGTTGTATTTGATAAATGTTGCCTCACAGTTATTGGGGCCTCTTATTAGGCAAGTAATTTGAACTTTTTTTTCAGTACTGTTGCCTCACAGTTATAAAGACCTGTAGTTATCTACTTTGAAGGGGCCACTTTTGGCATCCAATTTGAATATTTTGCCACATTCTGGATATCGCCAGCCCTCTGTTTACAGTTTGGTGATTTTGGCGATTAAGCACCATTTCTGCCATTTTTCGCCAAATATGCCATTTTCGCCAAAATCGCCACTTTCCAAAGGGCCCCTTTGTCATCTCATTTGAATTTTTGTTTACAGTTTGGCGATTTTGGTGATTAAGCGCTGTTTCTTCCATTTTTGCCAAATACGCCATTTTCGCCAAAATCGGCACTTTCCAAAGGGTCCCTCTGCCATCTTATTTGAATTTTTGTTTACAGTTTATCGATTTTGGCGATTAAGCGCCATTTCTGCCATTTTTGCCAAATACGCCATTTTTCGCCGAAATAGCCACTTTCCAAAGGGCCCCTTTGCCATCTTATTGGAATTTTTGTTTACAGTTTGTCGTTTTTGGCAATTAAGCGCTATTTCTGCCATTTTTGCTAAATACAGTACCGCTCAAAAGTAAGTTACCACCGTCGCGCGCTACGCGAATCGCGTCGCGGGCTACAGGAATTGCGTCGCGCGCTACAGGAATCGCGTCGTGCGCTACAGGAATCGCGTAGCGCGCGACGAAGAAGAAACTGCAAGTTCACCAAGTTGGGCTCTTGTGCGATCTTAATTGGCCTTTTGTTATTACTTTTAAAAAGTGAACACAACTTATAGAGCACCCACTACGTAGCGAGCTGCTTTCAATATTTTCAGCTTTTGTGTATTTAGACTTCATCTTTCACACCACGCTTCGATGCACAAAAATTGGCACACATACACAAAACGTTTCTATCGAGAAGTCGTGTCTTAGATTTGACAATTAATTGTGAATTCTGAAGAACGGTTACATCTCCCAAAACATTTTGCTGGCCAGTATCTGTGCTAAACTTTGCTTGTATAGAACGTTTAAATTTGACGAGTCACGTCGCATTTGTTTGTTAAAGCGACGCAAATAACCATACCTTCCGGCTCACGTTGGAAAATGAAAGATTCGCCAACACTAATCGTAGTAAAAGGAAAATGGCTTTCAGCTGGTGAGAGTTCAAAAGCATTTACCTTTGCTAGAAAATCTCATCGAAACGAAATCGAAATTTTGCGTACGTAGCTCGCGATGTTCAAACTATCATTTCTCAGCCATTAATCTTTTAAGCGTTTTGGGTTTTACTGTATGATGTTCTGTTGGCTTGTATATTGTGCGAGTTATTTCCATCGCAATTTAATCTTTTTAGGCCGTGAAACGCTTTAAAATAAGTGTACGCATACAAAGTAGACTGAAAGAGTAAGGATTTGATAGCTGATATTGTTGGTTGTCATTTTCGCCGTTGTGACCTGTTGTGACCTTTCGATTGTGACGGCGGATAAGAATGATATATGCTGTATCGAGGTTTTTAAGCACACAAACATTCTAACACGCATTTTTGTGCACTGAAAAGAAACCATGAATCTTATGCATTTGGAAACGGACATCTCGCACTCAGAGTTGAATGGGTTTATTACGCGTGCCGTCGGTATGTGCTTATGCAAATTTTTACCAATCAGGGAAGGGATCATAATAAATACGCGAATACGTGTAACAACATCGTTCGTGGCGAATAAATACTTGATAAACATTTACAGTATACATATCGTCCCGCCAAATTAAGAAAAGAGTTAAGATTTTAAGCTGTTTAGCCGACAAACAGCAATTTTGTAAATCGTGACAAACACTCCAGCATCACAATGCATAATCGGGTTCTGATTTGTTTACAAAAGGAGTTTGCAGGCTCCCATCACACTAGGCTGGTAATCACTTAAACTGGACGTTTCAAACGCATTGTAAATCGCTACGCGAAGCGAATTAAGCTTATTTGTATGCCAGACATTTCCGCTTTGGTGAGTCCTGTGCTACGCGAATCGCGTAGCGCGCGACGCGAATTGCGTAGCGCCTGAAACGCGACGCCACTGGTAACTTACTTTTGAGCGGTACTGTACGCCATTTTTTGCCAAAATAGCCACTTTCCAAAGGGCCCCTTTGCCATCTCATTTGAATTTTTTTTACAGTTTGGCGATTTTGGCGATTAAGCGCTATTTCTGCCATTTTTGCCAAATACGCCATTTTTCGCCAAAATAGCCACTTTCCAAAGGGCCCCTTTGCCATCTCATTTGAATTTTTGTTTACAGTTTGGCGATTTTGGCGATTAAGCACCATTTCTGCCATTTTCGCCAGATATGCCATTTTACAGTTTGGCGATTTTGGCGATTAAGCGCCATTTCTGCCATTTTCGCCAGATATGCCATTTTACAGTTTGGCGATTTTGGCGATTAAGCGCCATTTCTGCCATTTTCACCAATGCGTGCATTTCTGGACATAAGTGCACTTATGTACTGGACATAAGTGCTGCGGACTGCCCTTGTCTGTTTGAGGGGAACAAGGTCACGGAGAAGAAAGACAAATGTACAGGAGAATGACTTAGAGATAGAGGAGGGACTTGCTGGACTGACATGATAATTTCTTAACGAATGTTTTATGCCTTCTTTTGATTGATATTTCTTTTTTCTTTACCGAAGACCTTTTTTGTACATAATTTATGTTTTTAGAATTTTTTATAAGTAGCTGTAAATTTTGATTGTTATTATTATTCAGTTTACACTGCTCGAAATTAAAAATAAATCCAGGTTGTCCCTATTTCAAAAGCCGGGCAACCAAAGCCGTGAATTTGGTTGCCCTGATGAATCCTTGGTTGCCCGGTAGAAAAACCCACACATCACATGGCGGTCAAGCTTGAACTAATCCCATAGTTCTTAGTGTGTGGCAATGGTTTTCGCGGAAGTCTGGGTTTAAGTTGTGGCATATTCAAAATGGTGTCTTTGATCTTGATCGCCTCCAGACAAGAAACTTTGTGTTTGTCTCTTACATTTTCATACCTGGCAATGTTTTGTAAAATTTACAGATATCCAAAACACAGGAAAACGCTTAGCTGAGGCAAATTATTATTAACTTCACACTACCGGACATTGACAAAACAAAACCGTCACGTAGGTCAGGTGCTCTTTATGGTTAATTTATTTTCTATTTTTGGCTGTGTTGTCCGTTGTTTTTTCCCCGGACAACCAGCCTCTTAATTTTACTAAAAATTGTTTGCCCGGTAAACTCTTTTGTCATCTCGGATGACCGGACGACCGCTAATTTCAAGCACTGAGTTTATATGTGCAATGTTTAAACTAGGCTTTTCTTATCATCTCACTTTTAGTACTGTAGTCTTTTTAAAATTTTAACTGATAGTCACTAAATTTAGTGTACTGGTAAGTATTTTCTTTGTCTTTTAATAATAACAATGATAATAATATAATATTTGTTAATTTATATTTTTGATGCCTGATGTTTGTATTGAAGTGTATAATTAAAGATGATGTGATGACGATGATGATGATGAATTGTAGCCAGGGACGGATTCAGGGTGGGTGGAGGCGAGGGGGCCGCACACCCTTTTACCTGTTTTTTTATTTATTATATTTATTTATATATCTGACTGGATTATTAAAAACATGGCTACGCGGAAACTGCTGGCGAGTCAGAAATTCTCAACTTCTTTTCTGCTTCCTGTTTGCAATAGCTCTCCCAGGAATACACAGTGACCCCCCCTGACTGCCTTGTCTGTCACCTGTATAGAACTCACAGTCAACTAGTCATTGCTGTCACATTGTCCCGTGGAGATAGTCATCATTTTCCACATACTCTCACTGTGGCTGAAATGGAAAACCAAGAAGAGGCCTATATTCGCACACACATCACCACCCCCCTGAATTATCTGCCTTTTACC
The DNA here is from genome assembly GCA_014634185.1 of Astreopora myriophthalma. NCBI lineage: Eukaryota > Metazoa > Cnidaria > Anthozoa > Scleractinia > Acroporidae > Astreopora > Astreopora myriophthalma. The sequence continues at coordinate 65,809 of BLFK01000279.1, forward strand.
TGGCAACCCCAAAACACCAACCACAAGCTTGGCCTATGATTGCTCTAATTCACACGCTAGTCCTAGACACATCCCCCCCTCAAGTTTCAGCCACAGCAGAGGCTTGAACACAGGCTGTGCCCGTGCTCAAGCGAAAAAAGTTGGCAGGCATGTTCTTGCAAATTCAGTCATATATATCTGACTGGATTTGAATTTTATATATATATAAACGTTTCTGCAACCAACCGACTTTAAGTGGTGTTGTGCATCAGGTGGTTTTATGTTGTTTTAGTTTAGTTCCAGAGTTATCTAGAATGCTGTAGGCAGCATCTCGACTAACGTGAATTTTTCGTTGGCATGGAGGGGAGGCGGGGGGAGGGGTGTGCACTCTTGCCGCAATTTCTTCGGCCCCCTCTTGCTGGATTTTCTGGATCCGCCCCTGGTACCATCTGTTGTATTCTACAATTGATTGACATGTGTGATAATATTGCATGCTATCTGACCCGACACATTGTATAATCTGTCTATTACACAGCTAACTTGGGGAACATGAAGCAGACAGCTAACGTTTCAACTTAGCGACTTATTTACATTCCCTTGCAGCTTCTTACTGTTACGCTTACTTCAAATGGGAGCTCAATATTAACAGATATCAAGTATGGAAAACTGGCTTCTCACAGTGACCATAATATTGATTTGTTACTTCCCTGGTAAGTAAAAATAAATTTTGGACAATAATTAAGTCCACAATTATTTAACGGTAGTTTATTTACTTAGTAAAACAATTTTCACTTTAATCCTTACTATTCTTACTTTTCTACTTAAAATAACCTGTAAAAAAAAGATTGTGGAAAAAAAATTGGATTATCCAAACTCTTTGCCAATTGTTTCAGTTCAGCTTCTCTTTTTTTTACATTTACCCTTTAGTAGAGATTGCTGTTTAGTCTATTACATTTATATCTTTTGTAAATAGGCAAAAGAAGTTAAATAAAGTTAATTGAAAGTTTAAAAAAAGTAAATATATATTTTTATAGTTGATGTTTTGTTTTGTTTGTTTTTGTTTGCAATTAAAATTGTAGATGATGTTGTAACAGTAGGCGAAGAGCCCCTTAATTTGTTAAGTACTATCATTAAAGTCATTATTATTATTATCATTATTGTTATTATTATTATTATTGTTATTATTATTATTGTTATTGTTATTATTATTATTATTATTGTGGCCACTAGTCACGTGCGTGTTGAAACGATTTTTATGGAATCCAGCGACTCTGACGAATTAATGTTTTAATTTCATAGATTTGGGGGCTTGTTGGCCTTGTCGATGTCGACACGGCACTAAAATGTAAGTTGTTACCTACCAAAAACTACTAAACAATCAGTTAGTCAGTCATCAATGAGGTTTGGTGTCAAAAAGCTAAATACGAATAGAACATACTTTGCTGAAACTGTTTATTCGTGAACAAAAATTAACAATGGCATTATGCTCAGCCGTGTGTACATCTAGTGGCGGATGCAGGTGAAAAGTGTGGGGAGCACAATAGACGCATAAAACATGCTTTAGGCGAACCGAAAATAAAGAAAAAAAGAAAATCGGTAATCACCCGACTTTCTTCACATTAAGGACAAACACATTTTCTTATGATTCTTAATTACTACCAGAAATCATTCGCACTTAGCCAAGTCCTGGAGTTCTTGCCATTTGACTAGAATCTTCGGTGAGAATTGTTGCGTTAGTATAAGCCCAAGAAAATAAACTTTTGCTGCCCCTTATTCCGTGTGCTCGTTCTTATCTCACACTTTTGATTATTTCCCTGGTGGGCACGGCCGCAAAGATGCAAGTATAAGCACAAACGTCACAATTAATGCTGGCATCCTTGTTGAATAATTGCACTATCAGAAACAAAACGGGGAGGCTATGAGAAGGAACAACGAGTGGAATTTGAAATCAGGGCACACGAAACCAAACTGAAGCTGCAAGAAGAATTACATCAACACAGGAATGCAGTCAGCGACGCAGACCAGACACTCAGGCTGAGTTACCAAAATTGGTTAACCGTTATAACACGCGCCATGATTGGAAGAAAAAAACCCCAATGACAGCTTGGAAAAGAAAAAAAAGTGCCAGCTTGGATTTGGCGGCAAAACAACTTTCTTTTTCGCGTTTTAAATGGATAAGTTTCTGGTAAAACCAAAGAAAAAGCCATGTAGCATTACACCACAAGAGCGGGCTAAGCAATATCCCGGGAAGTTCCATGCAGATTTTGTTCAATTTGTAATGTTGTCGTGGATCACCACCAAAGTCACCTTGCAGCTGTTTCACACATCAACGAATGAATGAATCCTCTTCGAAGCGAGTGAAACAACAGGCATTGAAGACTTCTTTCAAGTGCAAAACTTCAGCACAAAAAAATGTAAAAATGTAACTTTTGCCTATACGCTTCAATTTCTTTGTATTTTCGTTCTCGGCTTTCTCTGAAAACCAAAATACATGACATGTTATTCTGACGGCTACTCCAATCCATTCCCCTTCTACTTCAAAATTTGGGGAGAAATTTGTAATATGTAAAATATGTAAAAAGTATGAAAAATTTAAAAAAACATTAAATGCTTTAATTCAACCGTTGATTTTTACCTCAAATTGTTTTAAAAAATACCCTTGCTGATAAGGTTAATAAATGAAAACAATTAAAATTTTTCGCTTAAAAATATTGCGCAATTCGCATAATTCGTGCATAATTCGGGATTTTGGGCGCATAATTCGCCAAAAAAGTAGTGCATAATTTGCTGAGAAAACACGCATAATTCCGGAAGGTCTGTATTATGATGATGATGATAATGTAATAAACTTTTTAATGAACAATTAGGGGTGACACTAGCGAAATCAAATCAAATCATATGAAATCGAGTATTGATTTTTTGAAGGGAGGGCAGAACCGGGGTACCCGGGAATAAGCCTCTCAAAGCAGAGTAGAGAATCAACAAACTTAACCCATATATGATTATGATGCCGAACGATATCATCAGTGATGGTGACAAAATTTTAGAAAAAAAAAAAATTGCTTAATCTCTTAGCTTCCTTGGAGAAAATGAAACGAGGGTTCTCGGCTCTCTATCATTCCGAATTCCTGCTAAGAAGAAGTAGTCCCTATCTGACTTGTCCCATACCAATATCTCCTTGTTGAATTGCTCATGTTTAACTATCTTACAGGGATTTGACAAACCGCAATTTACAAGAAGTTTCACCGGAAATGTTCTCGAATATGCCGCAGTTGTGCCACTTGTACGTATCAAAGCTGTCTTTTTTTTTTTTTATTTTTAACCATTAGGCGGGATATTATGTATAGGGTGCTTTTTTGACAGAGTTAGGTGACCCGACAAAACCATTCGGAAGGTATGCCTCATTATCGTTTCAGAGTGGCATATTATGGAGATGTTCATATTGTCAGTTGGTACAATTGGTAATGATTGGTGCAGTCCATTTAGAAAATAAGGGCTTTGTTTGCGATTTTTAACAAATGGAAATCACCAAACGTGGCCTATCCGCAGGGCGGTGAGTATAAGAAAATGGTGCAATAATCGTATTCTGACATGCACGGTATCCGACGATAAATTGTCCGTGGTGGTAAATACAGTAACTCTTGTATATTTACTAGCTTTCCTGTAGCGCTATAAGACGAGGTTAATATTTACCGCTCGGCTTTATATGTTACTGTGCTTTGTTGAAAATAAAAGCAAGCTCCCATCTGACTTGCCAGATGTTTATACTTTTTCATCTATTTGAAATAATGTTGAGGATCTTTACATGGATTTTGTTAAAGTGCTACTGATGTTCACTTATTTTACAGAGATTTATCACGCAATAAAATTCAAGATCTTACCCCTGGCATATTCTCAAATCTGTCGCAGTTGTGTCATCTGTATGTATCATAACCAATCTTTTTTTCCCCTTTAATTTTTATTGCTTTTTTCCCTTATGCTCATTGTCATACAGTGTGAATTGGTTAGTTGCGCTTCGCGGGCAAAAATCTGAGCAATTGGCTATAAAAATCCTCGAGGACGAAGCAGTCAAGGTGTCGACGGAGGTCCTAAGGTCAAAGCATCATGAACTCAGGAAGTATGAATAAGGAAACAAACCAAATGCCCTGGTAGCAAACTAAGATATTGAGCGCATCTTTAAAGAAAATAAATTCGGCGTCATTGATCCAAAATGCTTTTGCGCACGATGTGTTTTTTTGCTTACTCTCCACTTCAGCAACTGTGCAAGACATGAGGCAAGGCTGATGAAATTTGTGACATTGTTTCGAAAAAAAAAAAAGATGAAGCAAGTGGTGAAGAGTACCCGGAGAGGAGAACCGAAGGGAGAACAAGACCCGTCATGGCGATGAAAAAGAGCGTCGAAGATCTTTCCTTCAATGGGAGGTCGAAAAGAATTCGACTGAAACAAGTGAAAGGAAATGCCCATGCATGCAGTGTGTTGTTTCAAAGAGTTTGTTAAAAGACGACCACGAGAGGCCACAACGTCGGAAACCCATTCTCACTCTCTGTTCGTCACCGCCGAATGTCTAACGATCAAATATGGTACCTGAACAGTCCACCATGAAAATTGGCGACTTTCTGTCAAGTGCCACAAAAGACTTGCCAATGTTGACGTGTGGGAAATTTACAAACCATTCTACAGAAAAATTCACTGCATGGCTAGTGAATTCCATGTTAAATTTCATATGCTGGCTGGTGCGATTGGACCGGCCAACACCACGGGTCGAAACGTTAAGCACATCCCTACCTCTGGTGCCACCTGGACGTTGCCGATCACGAGACCACCCGTTACGTCCGACGCTGCATCCACGGCCTGTCCTTTTATGCCCACGATAGAGAAGGCGCTGCCCCCTTGGACAAGCTGCCCGAGGACGTCCAAGCCTTGTACGATCGCCACAAGACACCTGAACGCCCGAGGAAGGCCTACTCAGACGTTTGAACATTCCGTTCTTCAACCTGGAACGGTACGCCTGCCCCAAGTTCGACGACTTGACGCGATTGACCACTGTGGCGTCTTGCGGTCATCACTTCGGTCCCGACGGTCATCATTGTCCGCACGTGGTATGCTATCATTTCATGCAACTGATGCGCGGGACACTAGGATGTGCCAATGTGGTCTGGGCGTGGCGTTTGGCAACAACAACAAGTTTATTTCTCTCACTTTGCCTAGTTAAATACATTTGTTGGATATAAAAATAAAGTAGGAGAGCACTGGCTGCCCAGAATAACTGATATGGTAATAATGATAGGCAGCCAGTTTATACATATGTTTACGACTAGTTTAGGTCGGCACACACAATAGACAAACACAAGACAACACAAAATTTGTGTGACTTCCGCTTTTGGGAAATGCGTGATGCGTGACGTGCGGTTACGTCATCCCCACCCCTCTCGTGACCCTCTCCTGCACGCAGTAGACCTGCTGTGCCGTGTAGTTGAGCTACTGTGCCGTGGAGCAGTGCTACTGCAACTTGTTGCCCATATTTGGACTCCGTATAGGCCCAAATTTAAAATGGTGGACCTAAATCGTGACGTGGCATGCGCTGATTGGTCCATTTTGGTCACGTGGTACAAAATCCGGCTTTCTGATTGGTTACTCCCTATGCAGACAGGTTATGCTGCTCTGTTGTTACAATGCTGGGGGTGAGATGAAGTATAGTGGAGGAAGCTGTGGGTGTCTGTTGCCTTGTAGTGAAGAGATGAGATGAGAAGAGATGCCGGGGAAGGTAGCTCAGTCTGAGATGATGAATGAAATCAACAATTAGTGGATATAAAGTCCAGATATTCTTGAGGCAGCGATGTTCCCTGTAAGGCAGTTGAATGCTGATACGATGGGTCTTCCTGGGTTGCAGGGTTGTGGATCTTTGGAAGCAAGTCAAAGCGAGAAGTGCGAGTTGTATGTAGGAATGAGAAGATTCTTTGGCGATGGTGGAAGCTTAGTCCTCTCTGTCGTATCATTCATTGTGCTGTGACAGTCGTTGAAGGGGTCCCTGTTGATTCACTCTTAGAATCACCCGTCGACAGTTGATAAAGGGCCTCTTCACTGTAAACAGGGGCGTGTGACAAGCTGGACATCCTTTCCCTGAGGATGAATTCTCTGCTGTTGATCACTATTGATCGCTGTTATCGACCCATTAGTGCGCTCAATTTGAGGGCTAACACCTCCCACAGTCAGAGGAAAAGGCACTCAATACCCTTGTTGAACGTGATGACACAATTATTCAACGTAAGGATAAGGGTGGCTGAGGCTGTCTGGTAAAGTCCCCTTTACAATGAGGGGGCTAACTTGACAGTAAATTCATGGTAGAAATTCAGGAAAAATCGATTTCAAGGCCAGGTTCGAGTAGTCTGGAGTGGACTGTATAGAACTTTCATATCGCACGAATTGCAAAGTCTCATTTGAATATTGTACTCGTACTGTGACAGATCGTTTGGAAACTTTGTCAGTTCAAGGTCAAAAAAAGAGTTTTATTGATGTACTTTATTCCACTTTTTCTCTGAGAAAGAGATAATTTACATTTTGATGTATTACATTCAAACAAGCCGGCTTGGCTTGGAACCAGAATCGGCAAAATACGGCAACCAAGAAAGGACAAAATTCAAACAAAATCTCCAACAAAATTACCTGTAAGTCAAAAGTGCTTTAAACAAACTTCTGTCAGAATACACAAGTGATACTTATTCTTAATTTTAGGAGGACTTGTTGCGATTTTGTGTTTAAAACATAAGGGTCAAATTTTCTTATCACTGTTAAGGCACGTCGAAAAACAGTCAGGCAGGTGGAGCAAAATACACTCGTTCGCTCGCCTTTTATAGTAAAACAGACTATTTCTTTGTGTCCAAAAGGAGTATAAATGATTTTTATTTAATTCCAGCTGAGAAAAAAATACGAGTTTCATTCCAGTACAAAGACACAACGATTAAACCAAATGTTAAGCTTAAATTTATTGGAGTCATCTGTGCTGTCAAGGAAAATACGCATCCACTTGAAAAAGCGCATCCGTAAAAATAACAAACGGTTCGGTGTTCAAAGAAAGAATTTGTGGAGTAACTTCTTCCACTAAGTTTGAGCTATTTGTGATTGTCAGCAGTCAGCGATGGCGGATAGAGGTGGATTTTAGAACTCCGCTTAGTTCTGGCTGGACAGCGCGTATTTCATCATATAAATAGGGAAAAACGTTGTAGTAGCACCTTTTGTCGGTTAGATAGACAGAAAGAAGCTAATTGGTAGCTTTTTAAGCGAAAATGTCAGAAACTCCTTTAGACACGTGTTCACTCGAAGAACTTTACAGGGTCGAAGACTTAAAGGACATCTCGAAATGCTTCGCGAAACTTCACGCAAATATACAGACCTTCCGGAATTATGCGCCGATGCGAAATCGCATAATTCAGCTCTGAGCGCATAATTCGCATAATTCCGAAAAAAGCGCTTAATGGCGCATAATGTTGGAAAATTTTGAAAAATCTATTTATAAGCTATGCTTTTTTCATACCTTGAGAGATGCATGGAAAATTTTTCCCCGTAAATACGGTACATTTTCGCAGCAAATAGCCACCGCTTCGTTGCAAAAAGCGTCCAGGCGTTCTATGCTGCTGGCCGTTTGGGGCATGTGCTCTAGTTTTTATATAACACGCGCCATGATTGGAAAAAAAAAACCAATGACAGCTTGGAAAAGAAAAAAAGCGCCTGCTTGGAGTTGGCAGCAAAACAGCTTTCTTTTTTGCGTTTTAAGAGAGAATGTCCACTAACATCGAGCGGGATCGAGAATTCGTGGCACATGATGAAAAATAAATTTTCTCCATATTTCGTCCAAAGATACCCTATGGTGAGCTTAGAAACGTGGTGGCGTTTTTTTTCTAGAAATATTTTTATTAACGCCACAAAAAAATAAAAACCATTAATGCCCCAGGTTTTTTGAAAAACACCCAAAATTAACGCGCAGCATACCTTATACTAAACTTCACTCTGTTTCATTTGCGTCAGTCTTAATCCTGTTTGTAGGATGAAAATGAAATGTCTAACACTTAGTAAGCCATTTTAGTCCAGTTAAACTGATTTGGATTGATTTTCGAAGTCTCGGCGGGCCGCCAAAAAGTTACCGAAATTCTTAATTTGGCGCTCTTTTTCACCGTATGATTTCCCTATCCGGTAAAACGACAATCGTTTTGAAATTAGTATTTTTTACAATACGAAATGTTGTTCTCTAGCCAGGTATAAAAAATAGTTTCGGGCTTTTTATCTCAATCGAGTAATAACGCTCTAAAATCCGGATATTATCACAACATAAACTGCGCAAGCAAGTGACATTCCTTCACGTATTATGCTATTTAAAATAACAAAAACCTTGTATATTTCTCCTTGGTTTTAGCGTTTATCACCCATAAACTACAGAAGAAATGACGAAAAAATGTTATACTCATCTGACATTCAAAATATCTGGTTCCGAGTATATTTTGTCTTTGTGTTTAGCCATCTCGACAATTAGTATCGCTTGAGAGCAACCAACTCGAATGTTCTATTCCTGTCCCACGTTCTAAAATGTTAGCAAGAGCATTTATGATTTAAATAAGTCTGCTTCAACGTAAATCTCAAAGCATTTTCCTTCATCTCCTGTTTGAACTCTTAATAAACAGCAGTTACCAACGGTTATCTCGTGCTGAACGCTTGAGCCAAACGGCTCCTTCAAGGATCCTGTTTGTTTAGCTAATGTCGCGCAGTAAGTGAAGAGGCCACGCATGTTCGTGAGTTGGTGATAAGGCCAGGGAGAGGCAACGCAAATACCCATAAAGAAATGTATGCAGATACGGTGGGAAAAAAATAAAGATAATTTTTTATTTATACAATAAGTTTTAAACATTCTAACATACGTACGTACATATCAGAAATTAAAGGAAAAAATTGTGCAGTGGCACATAAAAAAATTCCACATGCTTTTTGGACCAAACAGATAGAAAAAGTAAAACAAGACATATTCTTCAAACCCTTGTGGACCGAGTTATTTCCTTAGTCAGTTATAGAGATGAATTCTCTTATCCTTATACAAGGTGAAAGTTTGTTGTAATGGGTAGCAAAACTGCTGGTGACCGGTACATTTGGCCAAAAAACCAGCCCATCAAAAAAACTCTAAAGGCAGCTATAAAAATCCACCTACCAAAAACGAATTTGTGAAAATACGTCTTTCTATGTGCCTTTTCGGCTTGCATTGTACCGAATAAGGTGTGTGAAATGTAAGTGCGCCATTATTTTTTAGTGGTATAAATAAGAATAAAGAAGTTCTGGAATGAAGTTACTATACACCAAAGAGTAGACATTAGAGGGTTGGAGAGTTTTTCGGCGTCTCTTATCTGCTAAGGGGCTTTGGCGGAACATTTTTGAGCTTTTAAATTCAAAACCTAGACCTACGATAAAAAAGACATGCTGCCTGTCGTACATGTTGCCTATCTTTTCTCAACACGACTCGTTTCTGTCTCTAACTCGTTTACAGTTTTCTCTTAATCTAATCTTAATACAAGACAGTAGAATGTTCCAAGAACGCCTCATTGTTGACATGCACATTCCTGACAAAGCGATTGTATTTTGTCGATGTACGGCTTCTTGCGTCGAACTGTTATGCCTGCAGTGTCAATATCAAAGGAAGTACAAATGTCCTTTAAAACTGTAATGGAAAATTCATTCAGCTTCTTTTGGGACACCATTTCACAAAGATTATAGGCGTCATAGACCATAGGATGTTTAGGTGCAATCTCACTTGCAGCCTCGTTAACAATACGTTCCAGACAGGCCTCGTGTGCGGCGACCTCTACACCTTCCTGATCGTCATTCTCGAGGGTTTTCTTTGAAGCAAGGCGTGAGAAGAAGCCAGCTATTTGGGTTGCTGTAAGAAACTCGTCGCTTGAAAACAATCTATCTCCAGTTGCATCCTTTGCACACATCATTGATCTCGCAACAGCTGCAGGATCTGCCTTACTTCCGGTCTGCTCTCCAAGCTTAAACTTTATAGTTAGATACGACTTTTGGTTTGCCGTGAACCTAGTCCTCCGTGTAGCACGTGGCTTGAGTGCCCAGCCCATGGGTTGTATGTCTGTGTGACCTGCTCGTGTGCTGACAGTGCTGACTACTGGCACCACCATGGCTTGCCCCTCGAGTTGTTCTGCATATTCTTGGGAAGCTTTGTCGAAGAGTGTCTTGTTCTCTAAAGTGCGCTTGTGTGTTCCACAATCCAAGTGCTGCATCATGGAGGAGTGCCTCAGGAATGTCATTGTACAACCTTCCTCAGGACACGTGAACAGTGCCTCGCGCGATGCTGAGTGCTCTTCTTCAGTTTCGGTCTTATCGTCAGTGCCGCGGATACCACTCGGATGCGCGCCATATGCTCGACTTTTCACACCCGATGAGAATGAGCTTGGGTACGCCTGGCGTACTACCAAGGACGGTAGCCTATTTAATAGCGGAGCCTCGGGTATATGCGATATCAGCTTTCCGGTTCCCACGCCATACGCTCTCCATGCACGGATTCCCTCTTCAGAAAACTCTATATTCGACAGTAGGCTTACTCCATCGATCTTGTATGAGTCCACTGAAGGGCTTGTGATGGAGTCACAAAGGGTGACAGTCAGTGATGGTACTCCACTGGAAGATCGAATGGCATCCGTCATCTGTTCTGGAGTCTCGATATCGTGTCCTGAATTTAGGTAAATATGCATGTGTGATTTTATGGATGCCGCCTTGCGGTCACAGGCTCCTTTTCCCCCCTGGGGATCGGAGAAATCAAGCCGTTTGATGGTTACACCCAGCTCTGCTCCGAACGTACTTGCGCGAACAATGGTGGTCCCGCAGTGATAGCAGCCAGCATTGTCTTGGCGGAAGCTGACTTTCTTCAGGCCTGGTATGATGGTCTTGAGCTGCTTAATGACGTCTGCCATTACTGCGAGAACTGCGCAGCTGTCCTGACTACACGTCTGGAAGATATGAGCAAAGGTGAGCATTTGAAACTGATCACTAATCTTTCTGAATGCTACACTGATATGCCAAGGAATACCGCGTTTGCCGAACCAATCAGTTTGACTTTCGCGGTATTTCCTCGGCAGATATTTCATGGCCCAGTCCTGGACAACTAACACAGATGACTCGTCAAGCAATTCTAGGATGTCAATCCTGGAAGCATCTTGGTTGATAGAGCGCAGTATATGAGCCTTCCAGGCAAGGATGTTTGTCTTCGCTTGCCTGACGCTGAATGACAGCTCCTCATAGACTTCGGGTAGCATGTTGCCTTTCTGGGCGGTGAGTGCTGCATCTATCTCGCTGAGAGTTGATACCACTTGATCACAACGATCGCAGGAGTCCTTGTGTTCATGGTCGCACTGAACCTGAAAGGCAGGATCTTTTGGGTCGCTCAGAGCAAATAATCTACAGTGATCGGCCACAGTAGAGCTTTGAGACACATGCACCTATACCAAAAATGTAATATAACAGATATCACTGTTATACTTACAATGACTTAGGGAGAGCTACCGAGCCGTAAAGAGTCAAATTTCAGCTTGTTTCTATAAAGCGAGCCTATATGGTCATAACCCTCGGACGAACAGGAGAGGGACGGTGGGGAAGTAGTTGATGGTTTTTCCCTCAAGGTCCTTTGTTCTAATATAACGGAAATCAAATGTATAATCTATAATTATAAAGCACTGAGAGCACACTACAAGATATTAAATTTTTGTCGGTTGTCGTCGTAAAATCTAACTTCTTGCACTGGATTTCACTAGATAATGTTAACTGGAAGTGGGAAAAAGACGCAAACAGACTGATACAAAACTAATAAAAAAGAATCACATTCTGTAATTCTGCGAACGAATCCTTACCCTTACCAGCTAGCGCCATCTACCTTGGTGGCCCACACATTTCCGCTAAAAGCCGACCCAACGAGCAGCGCCTGAAAAGTTTTTGGCGCCCATTGCAAATGAAACTAATATGAAATGAAGACTTAGGCCAAAAATGTGAAGGGATGGTATTTTACCCACCTTGAAATCACTTTTGAGGTATCGCTTCCCATCTCGCAGGCGAGTCTGCAGGTTCTTGGTCCATCCCATGCCATGCCCAATGTCCCCAAGTCTTTCTACAATGTCAGTCAGGTCTTCAAATGCCTGCGCACCTGCTGAGCTTATGTAGTCTAGGCCTTGAAGTGATTTTCGAGTAGAGGCAGGACAGACAGCTAGGATACGCAAAAGAGTACTGCGGCTAAGAGGCTTAAAACCAGACTCGTCGCAATAGGCCAGGTATTGTTTTACCACCCTTTCAGGGATCATCATTCTGATAACGTTTGGGATCTTAATGGTCTCTTTGTTGCCAAGTGTTATGGACCTTTCTCCGAATGGCAGATCTTGCACAATATGCGAGCTTGTTATGAAAGCGATAAAATGTTCAATCTGTGAGAAGGTAACGTCTGTCCTAGGTGCTCTTACTGACCGTACTGGAGCTCCTCTTCCATAAGTCAAACAGTGGCGTTTGGCTTCTGTGAAGCGATATTTGGTGAGATCAGGGATAAACTTGAGAAGTGTTTTGTAACGGACTTTATCTGCCATGATGGAAAGTATCTGGCGGCGCGTCTCCCAGCGACTGGCAGCTTGGTAACACTCGGCAAGTGCCTCCATTAGCGTCACGTCCATGTTGTCCTCATCCGAATCTTCCTCATCAGAGAGCTGGCGGCGCACCGCGTCTGAAGAACACAGTGCTCGGAACAAGGGGCCTGTTTCATGTGGTGTCATATCTTGTACTAAAGCTGCCACACCTTGACTAGCTTTCCGTGTATAGTAGCGCTTTGTCCGTCCACTTGTCTTTTCCCACGAAGTTTGTAGCTGAGACCTAACGGGACTAACATCTCTGGAAACCAAATATGTATTCAAAGCATCTAGAGGCCTATTCTGAGAGACTTGTACATCATCGAAACTGACGTCGCTGAATGTGTCTTCGCACGGGGGAAGATAAAAACTTCCTGCTGGTGTAATGGAAGTGCTGTGCACTGGTGGGGAATTCTTGTTCTATAAATGAAAATAGTGTCTTAAAGTACATTCTCTGTTTCTTTAGTATTGCCATCTTGTTTCCAAAGGCTTTCCCTATCTTTTAGGAGGCGACAAGGTTGATAATACTAGTCCTCACGAAACTGCTCCCTGTGACATGTTTTTATTGACAGTAATTAATTGCGTGGAGCAAACTTGACTTTGTCTTATGACGAGCAACAAAGCATGATTAAACGAAAAGGCGGGTAATGAGTTAATTTAATAAATGCTTTACGGGCCAGAATTATGCAAGTCATCAAAATGATCAAACTTACCAAGATAATTTTTCCGATGCCCTCGCTAATGTCTGCGACGCTCAAAGTAGTTTTTGGCACATCTTCGAATGTTTTTTCTTTAACATCAATAATCGGCCTGCAGTCACGGCATATACCTTTGCAACGGAATGAAACAAATCACCGGTCACTTTTGTTCGCAATGCTAACAAGATTTTTCAACTTCGGTCTGGTACACTGATTACATCCGCCGGCTAATTAAAATACAGAGAAGAAGCACGAAAAGTGTACTTACCAGAGCCTACTGGAACAAAAACACCTGTTTGTTTTAAAATAGCTTTGGATTCCGACTTGCTTATTCCATGGTCCGCCTTTCGCGTTTTGCCTCTCGAAGCATGCTTTGATAGCCCTGGTGGTACTCGGCATCGATGAGCACCTCTGCGCCAGCCAATGCCCAGGGAAGAATGATGGGATGGGCAAATGGTCCAAGACGAAATGTCGCTAAAATAAGCTCAACTTCAGAGTTGATATCGTTAACTCCAACACTGCGTGTGTGACCTAAAATATCTTTTTCACATGAAGATAGCGGAACAACAACTGCTCCTTCATATCGTTTGTCAGAGACGCAAACGCCTCCAACTAGTCTCTGAAAACAACAACTAACTTCCATTCACAGCCACAAAACAAACTCTACGAACTCGGAACATCAAATGTTTCGGCGTACTCAGCTTGTTCAACTGGCGATTATTGGATTACAGCTCTGCAAATATTGTCGGTATTCTAGGACGTTTTGTCTGTTTGTTTGTTTTTATACGAGAGTCTGTATGGTTATCAGTATTATTATCATACGAGAGTCAGTATGATTATCAGAGTGTAAACCAAAAAAACTGAAATATGATTTTGAACAAAGTACTACACTTCGAAGAACTTTTTCATGTATCACGAGACAGAAAAATGGATCTTTTGTTTGGGGTCATTTTGCTACAGTTTTAAATAAACAAAATGAAACGAGAAGTGAATGTTATCTGTGACTTTGCGCAGTTTGTTTTGAGGCGTCTCCGACAGTACAATTAATGTAAGTACTCCCTTTCCGTATAAAAAAAGCCTCATATGTGTGCCGCCCACCTTTAAACCGGGCCCTTAAAATACTTTTTTTCAGACTTCGTAGTCTTTTGGTGGATATTTTGTTTTGGTTTGCTTTTCTTGGCAATCGCGTGACAAAACCAATCCTTTGCGTGACGGACAAATTTGGTCAAAATTCGACAAGAGTTCATTTGCTGACATGACTTTGTAGACTGTGGAAAATATTGCATAGATATTTTTCCTTTTCTCGCCTGAGAAATAAATTACTGCAGCCAAAAGCTTGCGCTTTAGTTTCCATTTAGCAATGGTGTGAATTTGATTAGCTTAGTCAACAAGAGATAAGATCGGGTAGATGTAAATTTAGACTCCACGTTCAAAGATAGCATTAGCACTGTTTCGTTCAGAGCCTGGTGTTCTGATATTCCTTATTCAAACTAAGCTCAAAGACCTACATCTGTTTTGTTTTTCATCGAAAAAAACTCGAAAAACAAGACAAAATCTGCAAGTTTCGGAAATTTGTTATGCGCGTTTGTTTACCCCCCCCAGGTGTTGACAGGTTATAAGTTTGTGATTTTCGGGATTTTTAGAGCGCTGGCACGCGGCGCTGATAGAAAGCCCGGAGAAAAAAATTACATGACATCTTAGTACCTCATTTTCTCTCTTGAGAATTCTTAGTTTCAAGTGATTCGGTGCTTTACCGGGCAATGAAACTTTGTTTTGAAGAAGTGCACCAAATTTAGAATTTTAGGCAAGCGGATTTTGGTGAATTTCAGATGATCACCACGACCTTAAAAATAAATCCACAGGTTTAAAACTGTACTCAAATAACTCGTTAACATTCAAAATACCTTTTTTTGGCCTTTTCTGAGAGTCTCCCTTTGACGCGAATTAAACAGGGCGAAGTTTACAAGAAGGTGTTAAACAGGTTTTTTTCGCATATTTTCACGACACGTGGGGCAGAAACAGGCGTTTTGTTTTTTTTTTCGCGTTCAAAAGAACAGTTCAAGAAAAAAACACTACCACGTTTCTCGGACCACCATAGGGTATCTTTAGACAAAAAATGAAAAAAATTGATTTTTCATCATGTGCCACCCCTCGCTCGATGTTAGTGGACATTCGCTCTTAAATGGGTAAGTTTCTGGTAAAACCAAAGAAAAAGCCATGTAGCATTACACCACAAGAGCGGGCTAAGCAATATCCCGGGAAGTTCCATGCAGATTTTGTTCAATTTGTAATGTTGTCGTGGATCACCAACCGAAAGTCAGTTCTTGACAATCACCTTTCAGCTGATTCACACATCAAGCGAATGAATGAATCCTCTTCGAAGCGAGCGAAACAACAGACATTGGACTTCTTTCAAGTGCAAAACTTCAGCACAAAAAAATGTAAAAATGTAACTTTTGCCTTTGCGCTTCAATTTCTTTGTATTTTCGTTCTCGGCTTTCTCCGAAAGAGAATCCAATCCATTCCCCTTCTACTTCAAAATTTGGGGAGAAATGTAATGTGTAAAATATGTAAAAAGTATGAAAAATTTAAAAAAACGTTAAACGCTTTAATTCAACCGTTGATTTTTAGCTCAAATTGTTTTAAAAAACCCTTGCTGATAAGGTTAATAAATTAAAACAATTAAAATTTTTCGCTTAAAAATATTGTGCAGTTCGCATAATTCGAGGATAATTCGGGATTTTGGGCGCATAATTCGCCAAAAAATAGTGCATAATTTGCAGGAAAAAAAGCGCATAATCCCGGAAGCCCAGAATATAGGAGCAGAATTCTGCCAGTTTCGTGAGAAACTCAAGGAAACAACCGACTGAGTCGTGGAATTGGAGAAGGCGATGTCGTACTTTGAAAATGAGCAGTTGGAGATGAAAGAAAGTACAATACCCGGGATAATAGAAGAGGCTGAAAAGCACAACAAGTCAATTCATGACGAAATTCTTGCCTTGAATCTTTGGGGAAGGAAGTGGAATCTCATTGTTCATGGTATTACCAGGGAAATAAAAGAAGCTTCCGAAGCTACAAGACATAAAATTCAAGAATTCTTCAACACTACACTCAAGATGGATCCAGGTGAAGTGAAAAATATTAATATCGCAGCATGTCACAGAATTCGAGGAAGCCGAGACGTGGCTAAGGAGTCGATCATTGTCAGGTTTGTCGACCTACAACAGCGCGACTATATTCTTAATCTAGCCAAGAAGCTCCCAAAGAGATCAGGTTATGGAGTTATGGTCGATGTACCACCAGAGCTTTCTAAACTTAGTGGCCGATTACTCAAGAAGAAAAGTGAGCTGCCCCTTCAGCAACAAAAGGAGGCGAAATTAAAGTATTTTTACAAGGCCCCATTCATTCAACTAGTTGTGGCTGGTCAGGTTCAAGCATCCGGATGAACTAAGGAAACAGCTAAGTTTTTGCCTGTGTTAAAAGCTAATTTCTAGAACAGCATAATTATTTCGCTATGCACATCTTGTTTAAGTACTTCTAGTCTACGTGTGTTGCAGCACAGGACTTCATCACTATAAGTAAGAGGCTGCAATCGCTAACAGGACGCTATTTGTTGTGTTTGTTTAGTGTTTTGTTTTTCGTGTTCTGGATCGATAAGTTACAATCTGTTTTCTTCTTACAAATGCAAATATTTATCTACCGTAGCTTTTGCTTTGTGCCAGCAAATCGCGCCCACCCTTTTACGCTTAAATAAGAAATTCAGGATTAGCCGATCATAACATATAAATTCAGTGGGGACAAAATTATTAGACTGAAGATCGGAACATTGAATTGTAAAGGTTTAGCAGACGAAAAGAAAAGAAAAGATGTCTTTAATTGGCTTTGGCAAAAAAAACTTGACATACATTGTCTACAGGAGGCACATATCCAAAATAGCAAAAGAGAACGAGCAAGGTGGAAATCCCAATGGGGCTATGAGGCGTTTTTTAGCAGCTTGGATAGTAAAAGTTGTGGGGTTATTATTCTATTTAACAATACATTTGAATATGGGTTGCACAATGCAATTAGCGATCAACAAGGCAGATATAACGTCTTAGATATTTCTATTTTTCAACAACGCTGCACTTTGGTTACTCCGTATGGTCCAAACACGGACTAGCCTGGATTTTTTACAAATCTGAAAGAAAATCTAATCAATTGGGAACTGTCAGATGAACTTATTATATTATGTGGGGACTGTAATGTGGTGTTATTACCATGATGACACGACAAATTACTTAAAGGAAAACAATCCGAATGCTCAAAAAGCTGTGCAGGAGTTAATCGATACTTTAGAGCTGGACGATGTGTATAGAGATCAGGAACCAACTGGACGTAGCTATACATGGAGGGCGTACAGTAATTTAAAGCAAGCAAGACTTGATTATTTTCTTGTATCTACTGATTTAACAGGTCTAGTGGAGTCGATTCAAACAAGTGCTGGCTATCCCCCGGACCACTCATTAGTAGTTATGAATATGATATTTATACATCAGGAGAGGGGTAGGGGGGTTTGGAAATTCAATAATTCTCTACTGTCAGATCGGGCATATTTGAAACTTGTCAAGGATTGTATCAATGAGACTGTGGATGAATACAAAATTAATGGTGACATAGAACATCCACAGTCCCTCACCTTTTGCATTAATGACCAACTATTGTTTGAGACACTTAAGCTTCAAATTCGGGGTAAAACTATCTCTTATGCAGCATGGAAGAAAAAAGAGCAAAATAAGACTGAAAATATTCTAGAAAAAGAAATTAATTTTCTTCAGCAGAGCTTAAATGTATCTCCCTGCGAAGAAATAAAAGGGAAATTTGCCCAAAAACAAAATGAATTACAAGAACTTAGAGAGCATAAAATGCACGGTATAGCTACGAGGTCGAAGTCTAATTGGATAACAAGGGGTGAAAAAAGCACTAAATATTTTCTGAATTTGGAGAATTACACAAACAATTTAATTCCTAAGCTAGTTTTGGAGGATGCCACTGAAATCACAGACCAAAAGGATATCATTAGGGAGCATGAGCGTTTTTATGAAAAGGGGTACACCTCCAGGAAAACTCAAATCAATCTACCGCCTTTTTCAATCAAGATAATAAAAGGGCCAAGTTGACACCTGAAGAAAAAGACTCTTGTGAGGGTAACATTTCTGCTAAAGAATGTTTAGATGCCCTAAAAGTTATGGGCGATGGAAAAAGTCCTGGGATGGATGGTTTTACTGCGGAATTTTATAAATTTTTTTGGAAGGACCTAGGCCACTATTTATTGCGGTCAATTAATTTCTCATATAGCATTGGCGAAATGTCGGTCACTCAGAGAAGCGCGCTTATAACTACCTTACCTAAACCAAATAAGTCAAAGTTTTATCTAAAAAATAGGAGACCGATATCTTTACTTGGAGTTGATTATAAAATAGCTTCAGCTGTCATTGCAAATCGCATTAAGAAGGTTCTCCCAACCATTATATCTCACACCCAAAAAGGCTTTCTTAAAAACAGGGCTATGGCCGAAAATACTAGGCTAATTTACGATATCATAGATAAATTAAATTCTAATAACCAAGAGGGCTTATTGCTATTAATTTATTTTGAAAAAGCATGCGATTCCGTAGAATGGAATTAACTCTACTGAACTTGAACAAGTGAGCTCGTATAAACTATTAGGGGTTACGATCGACGGCCAGCTTTCCTTCGACCAACACGTCGAAAATCTATGTACGAAGCTATCGCAGAGAATTGCCGTGTTGCGGAAAATAAGACGCTTTCTGCCTCTTGATCAAAGGAAACTCTATTATAATGCTATGATCAAGCAGACAATGCTATATGCATCAACTGTATGGACATCTTGCTCTGTTGAGAATATGCATAAAGTCTTTAAACTTCAGAAACGCGCGGCACGTGTAATTCTTGGGGCCGATACCAAAGCGAATAGCGTACAACTATTTAGAAAATTAGATTGGGTTCCATTTTTTCATGAGGCCAAAGTAAATAGGTCATTAATGGTATATAAACGACTGTCTGGGGACTGCCCGTCTTATATGTCTCAGATGCTGATAAGAAACG
>BLFK01000279.1:106332-111332 GCA_014634185.1 Astreopora myriophthalma
TGTTCTGTGAGGCTGAGAAGAGCAGTATCAGTTCCGTGATTTTTTCTGTATGCAAATACGTGTTCGTTAAAAAATGTCCTCAAGATAGTGACTAATTCAGGAATTAATTAACGTTTCAAAGATTTTCGACAAGGACGGTGTAGTGTTTTAGAACCCAGGTCCCCCCTCGGACAAGACGCCTGACTGTAAGAGCGAAGAGCACGAGACAATAAGTATAGGAAATCGCATGAACGCGAGTGCATTTCGTGATTTATGGGCACGAGTGATGTTTTGAAAGTTCTCAAAATTGCACGAGCCGCAGGCGAGTGCAATTTGAGAACTTTCAAAACATCACGAGTGACCATAAATCACGAAATGCACGAGCAGGTTCATACGATTTTTTATTTATTATATTCTCTACAAAATTACTCAAACGCGCTACTTTGTACGGTGTTTCCATAGCAACTTCCGTATTGCACTCTATAACCTGGTTTGCACTCTATAACCTATTTATGCATTCGCCATTGGCCAATCAGAAACGAGATATTTTGTTGAGTATATAATAAATAGTTATATCCTTGGTTCAATCCGGCGGAATCGACAGTTATTCCCGGCCAACTCGGTCCACAACAGACGGTACCGCGCGGTATGTATCGGTACAAATATACCGATAGCGGAAATGGGCATAAAAAATTTGCTCTACATCCGGTTGCCTTGACACTTCACACAAAGGAAGTCTATGTAATTGGCCAATCAGAAGCCAAGTTTTAACTGGATCGGTCAATAGAAGCCTACGTCACAGTGACTTCCGGTAACATCTTTTGAATGCACGCGCTCGGCCGCCAGTAGTTTCCCGTCGGCGAAACTAAAATTCGCTTGGAAAAGGTTTTAAAAGTCTAATTTAGCCAGAAAAGGACACTGAAAGCATTTCCAGGGATAAGCGAAGCCATCTTTATCCTTTCGAGGCCATCTTTATCCTTTCGAGGCCATATAAAAGCGAGGAAACGTCGAGAATACGACGAAAAGGTCTGAGATAATTTTATGCGTGTTTGCAGTTAAAATCCACACAGGACAAACACGTGTTGTTCGCCGGCTATTTTCCTTCGTTTCGCTCGCTTTTTTCCCTTCTAAAACTTGTTGTTTGCTTATATTTCGGTATATTTCGATGTAGAAAATCATTTTCTATCCTTTGGGACCGATATTTTGGCAATAAAAGAATGTTTGGACTCGTTTGTGACGACATATGTGAAAATTGAATTATCGCTGCTTAGCAACGGCTCGCACAATATGCAATTGGATCCGTACTATTGATTTACACATGAGATTACCAGCTTGCGTTACGGAAAAAATTCTCAAAAATTCGAGATCTGATCGATCTTTCTGAAATTTTCGACACGTAAAGGTCATATGCTAAGGAAACGTTTTCCGAATTGATAAAAAATTCCCGGTGACCAACTTGATAGGCCGAAGTCGCTTTTAAAACGATTTTTGCGAAATTTTTCGCGGATCTCAGTTGTTTACGTTCATTTTCTAGTGTATGATTTTTCTCTGCCGATATATATATTTTTTCCCTTGAAGCATATTAAATAACCTTTAAAATGAGATATAATTTGCCACATAACTGTGAATACTTGTAAAAATAAAAGCTTTTATTTGAGAGCGATTTTTTTCGCGCGAGTCATTTTGACTTACTTCGTCTATTAGTTCTTGTCTGTTGGAATCCTCTTGCAAGCACTGGGTATCTTCCTCTTGGTCTGGCGATATCCCAACCATACCCTGATCTTTGCGACGCGTTGCTCCTGGCCGCGAGAAAAAGCTCTGCACTTGGGTCTTCGTCATCCACTCTGTTCTAGTGAACAGACGCTCATTAGAATCATTTTTGGCATTTCGCATGTCTACTGCAACTTGAGCAGGGTCGGCTTTACATCCAGTTCTTTCTCCGAGTGTAGACCGTGTTGTCAGGTATTCCTTAACCTTCTGTGAAAATCTTACGTTGCTTCTCGGCTTGCTCAGTGCCCAACCTGTTTTTAAAGTCCAAATAGCAGCAATGTCCCCTGAAAGTGGACTCGGCTTCTTAGAATCTGACAAACAGCTCTTGGTATCAGCAGCTGCGACCGATGAGAATTTGAGAGCCCAGTCTCTTTTGATCGCATCATTCTGGTTTACTTTGTTAACAGTATGCTTGCCTAAGTCCATGTGCAGCTCCAGTTCCCCAAACGTTTCGAACGCCTCAACACATCCAACAACGGAACATTCGAAGAGTGGCGCGGAGCTCTCACTTTTCTTGCTAACTTCTATGCGAGGCTTAAGTTCCCGCTTATCAGGGGGGTCATGAAACCCCTGAGATTTGGTGGTTTGGAGCGATGTTGGACCCTGGTGCTTGATATAGAAACAGTCGTATGGAAGATACTTTCCAATACCAATACCATAACATTTCCAAACTCTCAGGCCAGAATCTTCGTACTGGAAGTTGTGGAAGCTGCCAAACTGCTCTATTTTGTTGACTGAAAGTGTCTTCTTTGATTCGTTCACAACGCTAACTGCAGCGGTTGTTCCCTTCACTGGGTGTCGTGTTAAGGCGTTTCTCATGTCCACAGCAGTTAGAACATCATGGCCTTCGTTGCAATAACTGCGGATCGAAGACTTCATTGGACAGAGTATACGATCGCAAACGTCTTTGCCAGATTGCGGTTCCCCGCTAGTAATGATAACTTTCGACTGAAACGCCTACTCTGTCTGCGACATCTCTCACAGCGAGTATCAGGGAGCTATTATGATAACAGCCAGCCTCATCAGATCTTAAGTGGATTCTCTGCAGCGCAGGATTCTTGGCTTTCAGCAGCTTCAGAAGGTCTTCAAGAATTGATGTGACTGCGTACCAGTCTTGAGTACATTGGTTGTAGCCACGATTCTCAAGTAGTTTGTTTTTACTTGTTTTTACTTGCATTTTTTCGTATTGTTCGTAATTAGTTTTCCTGTTCTTTCTTTAGTTTTTCGTTCGTTTTTGTTTCCAATTAGTTTCGCTTGTTTCTACGTATTATGCAACTTGTAGTATTTCATGTATTGTTTCTTCCCTCCTTTTGTGTAATTTTAATATAAAAGTGTCGTTTGCGTATATTGTATTTGGTCGTCGTGGAACCGGAGTGCCGCACAGATCTTGTAAGTGTAATCTTTCCATCTTCAGTTTAGACTTCTCTTCGTTTTTGTAGTTCATGTACTTTTCTTGTGTTCTTATGTAGGTTTATATGTATTTTTATTTCAGTGAATCGTTAAAGTATTACAGTTGATTAAAGAGTGTGCGAGGAGTATTTTAAATTGGTCAAACAAGTGCGCGTACGAGATGACCTCAGCCGTGTCAGACTGGCTGTGAGATATTAGACAACTGATATGCCAACTCAGCCCTCTTTTTCCGTACCAATCGCTTTGTTTCTCTCTATAGCGTAGCTGCAGGAACTTCATGGCCCAATCCATAACAATAAGACATGAGCTCTGGTCAAGCTTTGTGAGGATATCTTGCTTCGCGCTTTCCTGATTCACTGATCTCATTATGTGAGCTTTCCACTGGACGATGGCGTTCGAAGATTTCTCAGTGTCGTACATCAAGTCATCTTGTTGCGTTTGGCTGTAAAAGTTCAAACTTTTGTCATCCTTGACAATCAGGTGGATCTTCTCTAAAAACAAAGTGATCTCGTCACATTGAGGACAGCTACGCGTATGTTGGTGAGTACACTGTTCCTGGAAATCTAGATCATTCGGATCACTGAGACCAAACTTACGGCAGTGGTCGGGACACTGACTTTCATAATCTTGGCAGTGGCTTTGGTATTCAGTTTTGAAGTACCTCCTACCATCGCAAAGCGCTCTTCTCCATTCATCAGCTATGCTCTTTTCCAGGCGTATTTGATTAAGCTCTTCTACTATTCGGTCCAGTCGCTCGAACCCTGCTGAGCCGTCGGCTGCTATGTTGTCCAAGCCACGTGTAGGTGGGGTGCACGTGGAGGGGTACACGTGGTCATGGCGGTACACGTGGAGAGGTACACGTGGTCATGGCGGCTGCTCTGCGTTTACGTTCCGCCGTTTGCTCCATTGTAGTGTATCTCTTGGTTAGTTTGATAGTTTGTAAACTGGCCGAATGTCCACTGAAACGACCCAGAGATGAAAGATTATCTAAACTGACGGCAGCAAAGACTGTGAACACAGTAAACATCAAAGCAGTGAAACCACTCGGCGATAAGCAAGTCAGCAAGAAGGCTCGTTCGCAAACAACGGGAAGTGTCAAACTTATCAATGCAATGAAATTATTGAATATGGCACTAGCTGCAAACCTAATTCTCCTGTCTAACGACGTTTCACTAAATCCTGGACCAACACAGCCCATCAATGTTATGCGAAAAGACAGAGACGAAAATGGCGGTGGCGTTGCGGTATACATAGCAGAGCAACTAAATTACAGTCGGCTTGACGAAAGTGCAATCCAAACACAAAACGACAACTTTGAATCAATTTGGTTTGAAGTATGCGAGCCAAAATCGAAGAAGATTTTTATGCGGAGCAATCTACAAAACACCAGATGCTGACCCAGCCGCTTTTACTAGCCGGGTCGAAGAAATTCTAAACAACGTCCTGACAAATGATGGTGAAATTGTTCTTATTGGAGACTTTAACCTGAATTATTTGAACCCGACTTCTGCGACAAAGCATTTTCAGCAAACAACAAAATCTTTTCATCTGAAACAAACAATCACAAAGCCCACTCGAATCACTGAGGAGACTAGAACTTTAATTGACCTATTTCTAACATCAAGACCAGAACTGTACACCTGTGGTGTTATTCCAATCGGCTTCTCTGATCACTGTGCTATCTTCGGAGTCAGAAAACTCCACAACATCAAGCGCCCTCCGCCTAAAATTATTCAGAGCAGAAATTACAAAAACTATGACCCTGCATTCTTTAGCGATGATTTGAATAAGATCCCATGGGATATTCTCGAAATGGAATCAACGTCAAACGAAGCTTGGAT
>BLFK01000279.1:113832-115366 GCA_014634185.1 Astreopora myriophthalma
AAGCGTCTTCACTGGATATCGATATGAATATAGACTTAGAATCTGGGTCTTCACGTTCTTAATACTAGCGTTGCTGTTGGCCACTATTAGCGGTACAAGGTCATTGTAATTTGCGTCTTTTTTGTTGTGTGCAACAGGACTGAAAAAGTTCCTGCCCGGCCTTCGGTGCAATGACATCACATACAAGATCGCAGGCTTCTGTAGCCTGGTCAATGCACATTTGTTTCTCTTCTTCGCTTGCCTCATCCCATGTGGTTTTCAGCTGGAACATTAAGGGACTGACCCGAGCAGCATTAGTTGCCACTTGGTTCAGATTGTCCATTGCATCACTAAATACTGAAATTGCTACCTTGGCCCCACTCTCAGCTTTTTCGTCATCTTCCGAGCTCTGACTGTCCTGCCCGGACCAGCACCCTGGGGTCCACTCAGCAGTATAAGCAGCTGCTTTCGGCCGAGCTAGTGTTACGGCAGGGGTTGACACGACAGTTGCGAGGTTCATAGTTGCAATGCGTCTGGCGAGCCTAGGAGTAGTGAAACTAGACATGTAACCCCTCCTTCGTTGATCTTGATCAGTTCTCAGTTGTTCAAAGGGCAGTCTGGATCTATCGATCTACAATCAGTTGGTCGATCAATCGATCAATTAATCAATCAATCACACGGTCTGTGAATGATCAGGCCAGACGATAAGTCAGTCATTCAGATAGTCAAATGGTCAATGAATCAATCAATGAATTAATCAGTCAGTCAGTCAACCAATCAGGCAATCAATTAACAATAACTTTATTACCGTGTCAAAACAGCCAGCCACAGCTGTCTTACTGCAGTACCTGGGAACACGGTACAAGATGCCTCACGCGTTTAATATGGCGCGTAATATCACGCAATGGATCTCTTTTTGCAAGTGCAATGTTGCGCGTAGTAACTTTAAGGTATGTCCATGCATATACAGTCATCGCACTAAATAGAGAGTATATTACCTCTTTGTAAATACCCTTACAGAATCGAATAGCATTCTAGTTTCATTATTTACCAGCATCTACGAAAGGATTGTCCTTGTTTTTCTTTCTAATTAGCGATGGGTAATAAGATTTGTCTCTAAACCTCTTTCACAACAGTTACATTCTTGCGCAGTTGTGCAGTTGGCAGGCTTTACTAGTACGAGCAAATAGCAAGTAGCCCATAAGTTAATCACCTTGAAGGCTCATCTTCCTTTACGTTGCTTCTCTGGACTTTTTCTCCTTGTATCCAAGCCTTGTTTTCCTCCAGCTTACTTTTGTGCAACTTAGAGCAAGATACACAGATCACTGAAAAGCACAGTAGATATACACATATATACATTTATGGCTTTAATAAACCAAACGATGTTTTTGAAGTTCATATTATTTAATCAAGACATGTTTCGGATGAAACATCATCCATCGTCAGTTGTACAGAATAAAATGAAGTTGTGCAATAAATAGTGTCGTATAGTGAGACATTAATATGAATAATTAAGGATGAAGGCGAGAACAGAATAAAAACACACATCAAACTA
>BLFK01000279.1:120304-132804 GCA_014634185.1 Astreopora myriophthalma
CAGTTATCCAGTTTAGAGCTAATGAACGCATGTACTAAAATTTCAGAGGTGTTTTCGCTCAAGTACTTCCTAATCTTAGCAATGTTCCTTAAATGGTAGTGGCAGGAAACACAGATTTTTTTAACATGTTCCGTTAAGTTGAGACAATGATCGATAGTAACCCCCAAATTCCGGGCAGAAGATTTGGGTTGAATCTTATCATCACCCACTTGGATGAACTCTAGGGTAGGCCTGGAACGAAATTGTGAGGTAATAAGGACAAGTTCAGTTTTCTCCTGATTAAGTTTAAGTCCATTATTCACCATCCAGCAGTCAAGATCATTGACACAGTATTCAACACGACGCTTGGCCAGTGAGAGATCATAGCTACAGTCAGTTTTAAAAGATATATACAGCTGGGTGTCATCAGCATAGAGATGATACCGTAACTTGTGGAGCTTAATGATATCGGCAATGGGTGATGTGTATAGGAGATAGAGAAGAGGGTCCAGAACAAATCCCTGAGGTACACCACGTTCCAAAGAGCGCTGTGTTTGTATAATCACTCCAGTACGAGGATATAAGGATATACTCCAGGATATACTCCAGTATAGGAGGAGGATATACTCCAGTACGAGGATATAATCACTCCAGTACGAGGAAAAGGAGATTTAAAATAGAAACTAGCAAGCATAAGAACGCTTATTTAATCGTGAAATCATTCGCTTGCATTATATAGAAACGGAACATAACATAAGTACAGCACAAGCTCTTGTGTTAGTCCAATGAAACCACACGCTGCAGATTCGACTCGCAGTAGCCGTTCCTGACACGGAGCATGGAGATAGCTACACGACCTAATGGCTTCAACAGGATAAGCTTAGATTTTTGTTAATAGAAGCCTGAGCACAAGCCGCCAATTATAGGTGGCCTTCCTTGACTTTGATAATTACAGCTTATTGCACTATAAAAAGGGTATGATTTGGGATTAAATGTATTAGATAGAGTCTAAAGAATCTGAATTCTGTCCTTGACGGGATAGGGAAAACAGTGAATTGTGTCTTAATCAGGGTCAGGGTTTGAGCTCCTGGGCTGCACCTCCCTACACAAGCATCCGTTGAGTACCCTTACCTCTCGGGGCCAGTGACAGTTGTCTTTTGTCTGACTTCACTTTAACCACGTCAGTTGGCTCGGTTTTCTTTGTTCTTTCAAGGGTTGTGTATGGAGTATTAATTAGAGATGCCGCCTTCTTACACAGGTTATGGCTAGAATGCTGCCAACGCGCGTTAAGCCAATTAGGACCAGAAGCACAGCTCGCTAAGCCATCAGTACCAAGTAACCGTGCCCTCGTTACCAAAATGCCCTTGATTGAGAATAAGAAAAAGCCCCTGGTCTCGGCCAGTCAGTTTTCAGTAA
Organism: Astreopora myriophthalma; assembly: GCA_014634185.1. NCBI lineage: Eukaryota > Metazoa > Cnidaria > Anthozoa > Scleractinia > Acroporidae > Astreopora > Astreopora myriophthalma. Next base: position 121,700 of record BLFK01000279.1, read on the forward strand.
TTTTGCCTTCTATACTATAGAAGCGATAACACCTGCGGGTTATTTATTTATTTATTTATTTATTTATTTATTTATTTTCATAAAAGTGTTTGAAATCTAAAACTAGCAAATTACTCTTTTTGGGTGGGAAAACATTAAACTATCTCTTGGGATTAGAAGTCTATAAAATATTATGATAGAACTGTATCTTAGAAGTATTAAGTCTAGGGGTGTTACACATATGAAGCGAAACACCCCTGCCCAGTACTGACATTAGCATATTTTTTATCGAGCCGTTTTTAAGGGTTTCAGCGGCCGAGCTGCACCTCCCTACAAAAGCATGTGTTGAGAACCTCCCTCCCCCTCCCCCCTCCTTAGGGCAAATGACAGAGTTATCCCTTGTGTGACTTCACTTTAACCACGCTGCTTTATTTTTACTTTAGGACGTTACACAACAATCAAATCCAACACCTTCCACCTGGAATCTTTTCGAATCTGTCGTCGCTGCTTGAGTTGTAAGTACCAAAAATGTTAATTTATCTTATGAGAAATGAATAGTGTTTTATTGCCTATTTACAGCAAATGCGTTTAAAAGTTAAGGTCTGAGCTGAGTCAGGTGGAAGCTACGCGTAAAATACGAATGCGCAGCCAACACCCTAAAGAACTAGAGTCACAAGAAACGACAAGAATAAATATAGCCTTCGGCAGTGTGGATAAAATTAACGATTACTGCTAGGGTAGCATAACTCTGGTAAGAAACCAAAACTGTCCACAATTACCCGTTTTAAAGCGCAAAACTAGAACAACAATATATAATCATAGTAGTGTGAGGAAAAGGAATATTCAAAATAGAAACTGCGGTCATAAGTGTTGGGACAATTACTACATTTATAGGCTATTCCCCATCACCCCCCCCACCCCCCTTTACAATGTCGCATTTGAATTGTTTGAGAGTGCAAGACAAGTGTATAGAAGGCCCGATATCTTTCAGCATTGTTTGGGGGTAGGATGGGGTTTGTGGATAAAGTCATCATTACCAGTAAAAGATTCATTTTTAAAGGAATAGAGCTGTTAAACGTGCATTTAGTTAATTGATGTAGTGGTTTGGCAAGTGTGGACTTTTGACCTACGTGGACTTTTGACCTACATTGTAGCAAGCATAAGAGCGCTTACTTCATCGTGAAATCATTCGCTTGCGTCGAATGAAAGCGAAACATAACATAAGCACAGCCCAAGCTCTTGTGTTCGTCCAATGAAACCACCCGCTACAGATTCCACTCGACGTACCCTTTCATGAGACAGAGCAGGTAAATGGTGAGTGTTTTGTCATAGCGTGCGTAGCATGGCGGTTTTGGTTGCTAAGTAATAAAGGCGGGCGAGGGCAGAAAAACCGCGAGGAGATTGGGACGGGAGCGGGCGCACGAGCGGCGAAGCCGCAAGAAAAATAAAAAACTGCTCCCGCCCTAATCTCCTCGCGGTTTTTCTGCCCTCGCCTGCCTTAATTACTTAGCAACCAAAACCGCCATGCTACGCAGGCTAGTTTTGTCACTTCATGTATACTCTGCTTGTGCTTGGGTTAAAAAAATAGATTTGACTCTTCATCAATCTCTTGTGCTTGCGCTTATGGACCTTATGCTTGTACTTGTGCTTGCGTCGCTACCGAAAACCAGGCTTCAAAACAGTAGTGTTACGCCTTCCTTATGACAGTTTAATTGTCTATGTTAAATGGGGTGAACAATTTACGAATTTAATACATGATTACAGATTTGGTGTTTAAATTGAAGTTCCGTATTTACGATATAACAGTAGCCTAATTTAAATAAAGGTTGAAAAAAGACTAATCTGCACTAACTCAACCTCGTGTCGGCTACAAGACACAAAGCATGTGGTAAAAAATGCCTGTGCAAAGAACAAAGCAGAAAAAAAATAAATGAATAACTAAAAGCACGCAAAAAACGTGGACTTCACACAAATGCGAACGTGACACTCTAACGCACGGTCGGATGTCAGAAAATATCGCCAAGTAAACAAACAAACAAGCATACCAAAAAAAGAAAAAGAAGAAGAACTATAGCAACAAAAACAAAATCAGGGTATCGGAGTACGAAGCAGAGCTAAGTTCATGACAGCCTAGTACCTAGCAATACTCTCTCTCATCGGTTAGTGCAGTATACATAAAATATTTTCTCACCGTCATTCTGAGGCTTCCTTAATGATCTTGCCGCTTCCACAAAGGTGAAAGAGATGAAATATCTAAAATGACATACTTTCACAAAAGTCAGCGCAAAACACTGGACGCAAAACAATAAATTGTCGCCCAAGTTCATGCTCTTCGCAAACGCCCTGGCCTTTGGCATCGCGTTTTAACTAGAACATGATTAAAACAAAATCGTTTTTGAAAAATACTGATTGAACATTATCGTATTCTATGAAGACTGCCAGCGTGCTCACTGGAATCTTGCGCGCTTGTGTACGTACCTTTCGCTTTTTCCTCTCCGATAGAACTTCGGGACCATGCAGTGAAGCTGAATACCTTGTTGGCACAGAGCCTTTAATTAATTTTCTTTTCATCTTTATGTCTTCCATACCCTCCATTGTGCTCCGAATAGAAGGGCTGACTGTGTAACAATCTTCTTCGAAGTGTGCCGAACATAAACTTGCGTATTCAGTGTTCACGGGTTCTGCAAAATCAACGCGATGTCACTGGACAAAACGGACCCACTGCTTCTAATAACCGGATCAGTAGGAAACTGGTGCATCATTATATCCTTTTTGTAGGAGCTTTTTCCACAGCTCTCGCCATTTGGGAGGCCAGCCACACAACGTCTTCCACCTCATTGCTTCTTCTCATTAGCGACTAAGGGGCTGTTTACATGGAGGTAGGAAGATCCTAGCACTAGGAAGATCCTAGAAGGCGAAACAACTTTACGTTTGGTTTACATTCATTAATTTCTGTCTGAGGAAGTGGAGAATGAAAGCAAGATACTCTCCTTGCTAGCTTTAATAACTTCCTTTCAGCAGCAGCTGGTAGTCCTTTACAACTTGATTTTTCAATTGCAACAACAGCAAGCCATTATCATGCACTTAACGGTTAGTGCTGCCGTTGCAAGACATTTTCATCTCTCGAGAAGGAGAGAGATAAAAAAACCGACAAAAAATAGATAAATAAATAACACAATAAAATACAATAAAATACACAAAAAATCGATAAAAAATAGACAAAAAGATTAAAAAACGACAAAAAAAACAAACACGGCCGCCGCCATGATTTTTTTTGTCCCTAGTACCAGGAACTTTCTAGCGAATTCATTTTACATGGTGCTAGGATCTTCCTAGCTCTCAGCTAGGAAGATCCTAGTACTAGGAAGATCCTAGCTCTAGGGCCAAGTACGACCTCTTGCATGTAAACTGAATGCAGAAAACATATGGCGCTAGGATGATCCGCCTTCTAGGATCTTCCTAGTACTGACTATATAGCGCCGTATCCCACTAGTTGGCTATGGCGCTTAAATTACATGTCGTTACGATGTAAGTACAAATTAAAATACCAATACCATTCAGCCCTCTGACAAAAACTACAAATTTAAGTGCTTCCTCAAAAGAGGAATCTGCCACTGAGGATGATTGCCTTAAGCTTATATCTAGTGGCATCGTGTTCCATGGTTTAGGTTTCGTTATAGTATATGTCCCCTCACAATACCTTGTCAGACTGGCCACAAGGTCGTCGAGCAACCTATTGCCTAAGGATTTTAATACGCGGACCGAGCCGCTTGATCTCTAGAGATCAGTAATATAGCCAAGATCTAATCCGTTTTGAGCCTTTAAATCAGGAATAATATCTTGAAAATAATCCTGAAGTGTGAAGAAACTCCGTTTAAACCCCCTTATTGTCGGTCTAAAATTATCCTCCATGCTCTCTAGCGAAGGTATCCACGCAAACGACTAGGTGAATTCTGCATTAAGTAATTGAAGTACACTACAGATAATTTGAGAGAAAATATGGTAGGGTCTCAAAGTGGATGTAGCAAACACGGTACACGGTTAAAAATTTCGCGATTTCACGCCACACGCTTAACCACATTGGGACCCTCTGTTCAGAGCTTAGGAAAAGCTACAAACACCGTTATCTGGACAAAAATAATCCACGACACACGGTTAATTGGTTCCCTTTTTCACGCCACACAGTTAATTTTTTGGACGTTTCCCGCCACACGCTTAACCCCATTGAGACCCTCATATGATGGGGTATCATAGTGTTCCAAACGGGACAATATATAAGCTTGAACGATGATCACAGTAATGTTCTGAAATAAGTATTGCCTAGTTTTAGCTATCCTACGATTGCGTGAACAAGCGCTCTTGCCGGTCACTTTGACGCGCTCTCTTAAATCCAGACAGGCGTTCCATAGTTTAGCTCAAACTACTTTTTCACTTACTCACATGCTCACTAGGCTCGATTACTTCATTTGCATTACGGTTGCATGTAATCAGGAGGAGATCGTAGACGATATCTCAGTAGAAGTTCAGTCTCGTGTTGATTCAGCTTGAGTTAGTTGCACAGGATCCAGTCACCAATATCCCTAATACATAGTTCACCTGCCATATGCATCCTTCAGACAGAGAGATGGTTGGGACAATTGGACGTAAACCACATACGCAACTGTGCATCATCCACATTAAGATAAGACGGTGTGGCATAATTTCTGGATATATTACCGAGTGGACTTCAATAAAGCAAATACAGCAAAGGGCTCAGCACACAGCCCTGTGCTACTACGGTCCATACAGAAGATTGTTCTGTGGCTATTCACTGTCATTAATAGAAACAAACTGTTTATGTGACTGGAGATATCAGTGAAACCAAGTAACTAGAGGAGTGTTCCTAACACTAGAACGATTATTCAGGCTTCATGACAACCAAAAGCTGCGCGGAGCTTTCCTCGTGCCACTTGTGTGAGATTTGTCAAATTGAGGTGTTGAGTTACAACAGCTTGGATTACAAAGTTTCGTATAGGAAAGAAAATGGGCTCATGTCCTAAGACGGAAATAACAATTGTTTCACAATCAAATCACGTTACCTCATAACAATGTTACATTAATTCCTTGTTGGGCGTGGCGGCAGATGTACACGCACACACATAAAAAAGAAAAAAACAACATTAAACAAACAAACAAACGAACAAAGAAACCAAAGATCTGGAACCGATATTTTAAAAAAACGGGAAGTTTGTCGTAAGCGCTTGCGCAAAAGTGCCAAGGAAGAGAAAAAACGTATGATCGATAGTATCGTATGCGGCCGATAAGTCAAGCAATGCTAGATTTACCCATTTGTCGTTGTCAGCAACTTGCAAAATATCATTGCAAACTCTCACAAGCGAGGTCTCGGTACTATAATAACATGGATCCTTTAATAGCAATGAAGACGACAACGGCAGAGAGAACGTCTTTTAAAAATAGGAATTCCCGTTACGTTAATCACTTCACTAATTTTGGGCACTTGACGTTGTTGTTTTGCGCACAGCGGCAAGGAAAATGTAGCAAAATGTAAAACGCACGTGCAAAGCTTTTACTCATTAAATCCTGTTGTTTGATGACGTTCTCGTTGCCGTCCTCTTTGCTCAAATCCCTAAAGCTTTTATGATTTCGTGACTTCAGATAGAAAATACAAATTACAGACAGGGCGAAAATTAGAAAATTGCTTTAAGATTAACCTCAGCGTTTTTCAAAGATAGGCTACTCATCAAAATGTTAGCTTCTAAAACCCGTCCAAACCATATGAATCTACTGTCTAAAGTAGGTAAAAAGGCGAGAATCACTGCCGCCATCTTGGCGTGACCTAGAGCTTGGCAATCTAGGTAGGTAGACGGAGACCCCAATGGCGTCTTTACTGGCATCGGAGAATGCATGTATTTCCGTCCGGGTGATTTTTCCGAAGCCTCGTGGCTGATAGCAGCGAGGTACCGATACTTTCTCTAGGTGAGCAAGAGAATTTCTCTAACGCTGCCACTGATGCGTCAGAGCATCTGGTAAGGGTCGTCCCCCCCCGAGGGGTCTGTTTTCGTTCTTCCGTTTCCCCATGCTCACAAGTTGTTGGAGAAAAAGTCTTCCTTCCAGTAGTACAGGTACTGCAAAGCCAAGCGGGGCGTAAATCGAATTTACAATTGACAGGACTCCTCGGCGTGTGAATGGCTTGTCGGGAAGGGCCACTTTGAATGTGAATGCGTCGTTCCCTAGGTTTCAGCACACTCCCAGGGATCGCTGGTCTGGGAGACTATCTCGGCACAGGTCGAGATCACGAATGTCCTTCACCCTGTCTTCTAATAGAAAGGCCTCCATTACCCCTATGCAGTTGGATACAACTTTGTGGAGTCGCAAGTTGGACCTAGCTAACATAGCCTTTGTGCTGCTTACTAAGTTGATAGCTTGTCCTGGCGTTGCTGTTGAGGCCAAGCCGTCGTCGACATAGAAATTTCGACAAACAAATTTCTTTGCTTCCACTCCAAACTCCTCCTCGCCGTCAGCTGCGGTTTTCCTGAGGCCAAAGGTCGCTACTGCAGGACTTGGACCATTTCCGAAAAGATGGACGTTCATACGATACTGCACAATTTGTTGAGCATGTTGTTGTCTTCAAACCATAGGAAACGTAGGAAGTCTCTGTGTTCCGGGGCAACGTGGAAAGAGTGAAACATCTGTTCGATGTCGCACATAACGGCTATGCTCTCCCTTCTAAAACGTATCGGGACGCCAACTAGGCTGTTCATGAGGTCGGGACCAGATAGTAGTACTTTGTTGAGTGATTCTCCGTAGTACTCCGCGGAAGAGTCAAACACAACTCTAATTTGTGTTGGCTTTTTTGGATGGTATACACCAAAGTGACCGGATTTCTCTTCGGAGTTCTGTTCTACTAGCGGTACGAGTGATGCGTAGCCTTTCTCAAAAATTTTCTCCATGAAGCTCATTTAGTCTGACTGCATTTGCGGTTTTCTCCTGAGGGTGCGCAGTAGACCGTTCAGACTATTGACGGCCTGAACTCGGTTGTTTGGCATTTGGAATTCCTCCTGACGAAAGGAGAGAGGCATCTCTAGTTCTGTGGACTTCTCCTTCCATGATTTCTAGAAATCTCCGGTCTTCCCAAGACAGACCCACTTGATTGTCGTCTCTAGTGATAGAGAAAACGTTGTCTTCTAAACTTGTCTGTGTTAGGCTCTCTTTAACGGTGAGCTTATTCGGGCAAGGTGTCAGTTCGTATCCGCCTATCCCGGTCTTTGAACCGCCCTTGTTGGCCGCGTGGAAGCTGGTACAGTAGACGAGCAAGTGGGCTGGGCCGTCTACGGAATCGAGGCACATCTGACCTGTTATCGTCAAGCCTAGGGCGAGCCCTTGAGCCCAGGGAGCACCCTTGGGTCCGTTCCTAAACTCCTTGACTTTGAGAAGCTCTGGTGAGTCTCTTCCAATAAGGAAATGGATACCAGCGGCGCTGTCCAGGGGCGGAATCTCATTTACGATCTCTTGTAAGTGGGGGAATCTCTTCGCCATCTCTGGTGTAGGTATCTCGCGCTTGTCTTGCGGAATGTTGTCGCATTCTACCAGTGTTGGTAGCGTTGATGTCAGTCCATTCAAAGACCTCACCATTAGACCTGTTACTCGACGCCCATTTCTTTCTTCTCTCTCGTTACTGCAAGTAGACAGGTAGTATTTCTCTGCTGGGCCGTGGGCCCCGAGCTCGTCTGCGTGTTCACTGCTAATGAGAGAACTGTTTCTCTGGTCGTCGAGGATGGCGTAGACACGATGGATACGATATGGGTTGGCTTCGCTGTACACGTCTACCAGTAAGACCTTGCTGCAGGACACGCCTCCACTAACATAGCACACCGCTGTGTATTTATTGCTGACATCCTCGTGAACGCCGTCTTCTCTTTCTTTGCTAGTCCTGGCTTGCCCCTCTCCTTCCCTTACTTTGTGCAGCAAGGCAGTGTGCCTCTCGTCTCCATAGATAGTGCATTTGATTTTGGCCTTGCACCCCTCGGCCCGGTGGCCATCCGACAGGCAGCGAAAACAGAGTCCTGCGGTCCTTATCCATTCTGTTCTCTCATCAAGAGATTTCGCTGTGACAGCTTTGCATTCGGACAGGCAATGACCTTCTCGTTCGTGAAATAGGCATCGCTTTGTTTTGCTGTCATTTTGTTTGATTGGCACCTCGGCTTCGTTAGTTACTGGACGAGCGTTTGTCTTCAGCGCTCTTCGGTTTAATCTACGGGGAGTAGACGCGGGAGTGTTCGTCGTTTGGGCCGCAAATTTGCTCACTCCTGAGATGTTTGGATTGTTCTTTAGTCTGGCTTGGTTTTGCATAGCGTTTGAGAAATTTCGGAAGCTGGGATAAGCGTCCTCATTTTCGTCTGCGTACTTTGCGATTTCCTTTTCCCATTTGCTGCGTAGGGAAGGGGGTAACCTTTCTGCAATTGGTTGTATCGTGTTAGGGAAATTAAGACATGCGAGGCCTGGAAGGTATGCCATTTGACTGTCGAAATGTTGTAACTTTGTGTTATCGGCGTCGCCGAAAGCGGCGGCTTTGTGCATGCGCTCCAATAGAACATTCGTGACGACTGCCGCGCTTCCAAAACGTTTCCCTAATTCTCTCCACAGGCTATCTAATAGCATCACTGGGTCGTTCTGTTGACGCCTTCTGAAACTGTCAACTAGTCGCTGAGCCTCCCCGCTAATAAAGCTTCGTAAATAGTTGAACTCTTGAACCGGTGAAACGTCAGCATCTTTAATTATTGTTTCAAATGCCGCTTTCCAAGGGTGAAAGAGAGTCGCGTCTCCACTGAATGTGTCTGGCTGACATTTCGGGAAGTTTTGCCTAGCTAAGCCTGCGACTATTTGTTGATTCACGGACGTTAGCGTTTCGATTAATTGGCTTCCTGAAATATCTCTTATCGGGGTTGAGGCGATGACAGGCTGTTAATTGAGAACGTGCTGAGTGCTGTCGTAGGTTTTGCTGATAATTTGGCGGCACTGGGTGTGTGGTCGACATTTTTGGAAGTCGAGAGGACTCGTGTGACTCCTTCGGCACATTTTTTAGCTAACTGGCTTGAATTGTCTCCTTGGGTGGGTCTTCCTGTGCGGAAATCGTGTGAACCCAGTCCAAAGTTCGCTCTTTGGGATTCCCGGTAATTCGCATTTTTCATCGATCTCCTCTTCTATCATTGCCTGTTCAATTGCCCTAAGTTTAGCGTCAGCTACTGCGACTTTTTTATCTGCTGCTAGCACCGGTTAGTCATTTTCGTATTGCGCCCTTTCCTGCTCGCGGGTCCGTTCTATTTCCGCTTCACGTTTTCTACGTTCGTGTTCTTTCTCGGCGATCATTCGTTCGTATTCGGCGTTTTCGCGTGCCGCGGCCGCTTCTGGGAGGGCTTTTATCCTAGCGCTACTTGCTGAGGACGCACATGAGGGGGATTTGGCGGACTTGCCATATAATGATGAGTGACGAGAATGACGAGAGCTTGTCTCCAACAATTTGCCGGATTTTCTACCCTTTAATCCCTCTAGTATAATATACGCACGCTTAAGTGTATACTTTTCGTTAGAGAGAAGCGTATCATCTCCTAAGACTTTCAATTTGTCCTGCTCATACAGGTCGAGTAACTCCTGCATTACTCTTTTCAATGCCTCAGATGCGTAACACGCTATCTGTATTAGAGCTGTCATCTGAGCTTTCGGCGGTCTGGACTACTTTAAGGAGCCTTTTGTTTAAGATCACGACCTCGTGGTGTTTTCGTTCGACTGCATTCTGCCATGCTTTTCGGGACATCTTCCGTGTTCTCTGGCATCTAGTTTTTCTCCCGGTTGGCTCATGTGTTGATGGCTCCTTTCTTAACTCTTATAGTTAGGGCTTACCTCCGGTCTTTTCTTTGCGTAAAGTCCAATTTTTTTGGATATCCTTTTCAGTCTCCGTAAATAGCGGTCAAAGCTGGAAATAAACGATCTTAATGTTGTTGGTTCGTATTCTCCTCCGTCCTTTTTTTTCACCTCCACGATGAACGTACATAGTATTTCAAAGAGCACTTTCGTTTCAATATTTTTAAGTTCTTTATCAGTTTCTTTTGCTCTCAAAAACTCTTTGAGCAAAGAAACGTCTCTTCGTTTTGATCAGAGTACTTTTGTTTGCTTCCTCCTTAATAAATTCAGCTAATGGCAATTGCAGAGGAACAAATCGTGAAGCCGAAGCCATGTTTTCAAATCACAGACTTATGGCGCCGGATTGGCGGGCTCTCTTTTCCCAACCGTCTCTGCCATTTGATTGCTATGCTCTGATTGGCTAAGTGGTTGCATTCTAGACGCTGATTGGTTATATTTTGCACGTGTGAGAAAAGCTATACGAGAAGCTTATTGGACGTAACACTTTTTTCACATGTGAAATATAGAAAATACCAAATTCTACTTGCAGCGTTTATGACCTAAAATTATCGCTTTATATATAACAAAAAATAGTATGTAGCGATGTTCATCGTTACGTCAGCCATTGTCGTTAATGTACCAACCAGAGGTTGATTGGCCGTTGAAACAAAGGCTTCTTTTGTTCCAGTGGTTGGCAAATTTGAATATCAAAAGCAGTATTTGTAAACAGGGAGTATCGCTAGAGAGGGTGCTTACCGTTTGACAAAATGATCTACCCTGCGGCTGCCTTTTCATCGTTTTCAAACTGGAATGCCATTAGAACGTTACCTGAAATTTTGAGGTGATGTTTAGAATGACTTGTTTACCTTCTGGTTTCTTATTACTGGCAAAGTCGATATTTTAAAGTCTAGGACCTGGTTAGCTAATTGTAACAAATGTAAATGACCCAAATTTGGCTTAGCCGTATACGTCGTTCACAAGGTAGCCACTGGTTCATTTGGTTTTCTTCTATGCTATTTTGCAAAGAAAAGCTGAGCCATTTGCATTTTTCTTTAAGCATTTCATGGTCCTTTTGGACATCCGTCGCTATTCCTTTCATGTGTTCCGGCTAAACTTTCCACGCTTGCTTTTCTCTACACCAGCAAGGAAAGCTGGACCTTTTGTACTTTGGTTTCATCAATCGTTAAGTGCCTGTGCTATTTCATATCAGACACTTGAACCAATTTCGT
>BLFK01000280.1:10652-25652 GCA_014634185.1 Astreopora myriophthalma
TTAATTCAGGTTACATGAAGTACATTTATAAAATCTACTTCAAACGTAAGATGAAGTTAGAAGAAAAATTCTGAAGAGTAGGGGCCTGATTACATGATCCCAGTCAGCCCGGCTGGCCAAGATCCCTGCTTACCAGTGAAACTCACTAAAAATCAGCTTAGAGATTACATGACCAACAGTCAGTATAGAGATACCATCACAATAACTGAAAGGTAACGGTTTTTAAATCAGTGCCTAGATCTAAACACCGTAGATCAGCTTTGAGCACAGAAGCACGGTTTCTTGTTTAAGTGGAGCTTTATTCTGTCAGTTTCCTAAGCATTAACCCTTTACTCCCAATGGTGCCACTTAGATTTTACATTAAAACCAGACGATTTTACTCGTCACTGGGAGACCTCTTAAGGCTTAAAGGGTTAAAGGCCTTTTCGTCATGATGATGGGCTAGTCACTTAAGATAGGGATTATTACATCCTGCGATTGGCAGATGTCCAACATCATCTTGAGTGATAAAACAAGTGCCAGCCTTTACAGCTAGGTGCTGAGTAACCTGGCCTGTGGAGGCAAGTGAAGCTTGTAGTGATCTTCTTGTGACACAGTCCCCTCTGCTTTTCACTTGTAAATACAAGCGAGGTAGCATTTGATTATTTTGACATGAAATGCAAAATTCAGAATAGGCCAAAATTGAAAAATTACATGTAAACGACACTTACCTGTAAGTTGAAGTTTGATTGTAATTCTGCGAGTCACCAACTACCGCATGAGATCACACGACTATGAATCACACATGCGCACATCAGTCTTCAAATCTCAAAATGTGAATGTTGCTAAGCCAGGAAATGCCCCACTTTATTTCTAGTACTAGGTGTGGTTGTAAGCACACAGCAGAATGATAAATAAACACTGTGCTAGGGACACTCAAGGCCACTCAAGCCCAGGGTGGGCATGTGATCCCTTGCGGCAGTAGGTGACTCATAGAATTACAGTCAAACTTCAACTTACAGGTAAGTCACGTTTCATTTTCAATTCCACAGGGATCTTGTGAGACTCTAAAGTCTAGACATTGACGTGAGAAGAACAAATATAAAAATAGTCCTCTGACAGGACATGTGGTTGCTGGTATTAGATAGCACAGCAAGGTACATTGTTCATGTGACTGCTGACTGTTATTGGTAACCGTGTCCATGAAATTGTCAATTAAATGGTGTGAATGTATTTACAATCTATCGAAACAAGATGGCAGGGTTTGTGGTGTGAAACAGCATGTAGGATGGGTGTGTTACTGGTAGTCAGGAAATTAGTTTTAACTTGTAATTTCGAGAAGCACTAAGAAATGAATGCAGAAGAAATACATATGGTCAAATTCTTCTGAATTCTAAGGTGGCACTAATCATCAGACATGGCCTTTGGTTTTGTATGCGGCAATGATCCATTTGTTCCATTGAAAGTACCAACTCGATTCAACCAACACATCATCTCGGCCACCAGGGATTTACAGCTCCCCACCAAGCATGGGCGGGAAGGGGAAATTTGCAGGGCAGTTCAGAACTTTGGGGACAAGTTTCTTTATAAATCTTATTTGAATCCAACTGTGGTTTAAAACTTTGAATAAGGGAAGGAAAATCAAATGCATTCCAGTAGAAAATAGTCAACTGACATAACTGTGCAAAGCTAATCCAGAAATGATAATCTATACCTCAACACATGAAATGGTTATTAAATTGTCATTCAATCTTTATCTAACTATAACATTTCTTTCAAAGTGAAGATTTCCTATGATTCTGTTCTATGATAATGAACATTTGCAAGAATTGTCACAATTTGCTGAATTGTGAACAAGGCCTGATGATAAGACATCATATTTTATAACTTGACATAGTATTGCACTTATATAAATGAAATCTTGACCTAACTGCAACAAATTTTCCCTTATCACACAAGTTTTGTCTTTCGGGACACAAATAATGCCTTATGGGGCACAAATATTATCCCGAAGGACATTCATGTTCCACAAAGAGGAATTTTTAAGACCAATTTCTAGGAACACAAAACTTGTGTCCCGGAGGACGTTCCTGTTCCTCTAAGGGGAATTCTTGAGGTCTTCCAGAAAGCCATGTGTCGACAAACTGTCTGCAAAAGTATTTTTGGTGTGCTTCAGCCTTCCTGAGGGTCCAAAACCACTGATCTGTCAAATGGATTAGGACATCTCAGATGAAAAGCTACTCGCAATCAATGATACTTGTCAAACAAACAGCTTGGATTAACGTTCTTTCTTCCTATCAAAACGTTTTCAAAAGCACCCAAAATCCTGAAAGATTCCTTATAACCAATCTTTTGGTACATTCTCTGAAAAATGTGCCTGATCAGAAGTGAAAACCAAGGAGAGAACATTGTTTCCCTGCCACCACAGCGAAATCCTGATCAGCATGAATCGAAGAAGGACCCAAGAAGCACATGTAACAGGATGTACTTGGGTAAACTTCAATGTTCATTTATGTTCCGTCATTCTCACTTCGGGTTTTGGAAAAAGGGGTTCATGTGTATGAAAGAGTCGGTAAAAATAAACTTCGGTTTCTCATTCACTTTCTGTCGTTCTCACTTCGGGACCTGGAAGTCTTCGGAAGTTATGGACTATCTTACAACATGATGACATAATGCATACTGGCTTTATGGTACGTTTTAAATAAGGATGATGTATTACAGTGTACATGCCACATACAGTATATCTGTGGTTGAACAGGAACAAACTCAATATCATTTAAATAAATGTTAAACTGGCTGAGAAGCTAGCTAAAATTCTAGTCAAAATCCAATATCAAACATCCCCCATCATTTCTGTATAGCATTAAGAATCTCTAGAGATATTGACCATTCTGTAAGTGCCCTCTCTGCTTGAATATTTTCTTACCCTGGAATGTGAGTAGCACTGACCCAAATGTTGTGGCTTATGCGCTTATGCACCACTCCCATATCATGGTTGCCATTGTATTGTATTGATTTAATGCTGCTCATTGCATGCATTTATGTATGATACTGTACATGTAGTGGTGTTGTCTGACTGAACAAGTATGTGTCTACCACTACAGTCAGCACAAAGGGATTGTATTTCTCTTCGAAATGGTCCCTTGTTGATAATAACTTGTGATGTTTTGAACTATGATTAAACTTTTATCACAAATAACATTGGCATTAATTTGATTAAATTTAGGTTATTAAGGCTTGTGTGGATTTCTAATGAACATCCTTTACTGGTTTTTCTGGCTTTTGGCGAGATGGTTGAATAAAATGATCATCAATGGTGTTTCTACGGTAACAATTCCTAGTTCTTGGGAGAGTAGTGAAACAAGGGAATTCCCTTTGTTCTCTGTTCTTTCTTTTACACGTCATGAATGCACTGCTCAGTACTCCCTATTCCTGAAAAGATTTCACTACACCTACATAAAGACAACAATGCCTAAGTATATGCTCGCCCAGCATCTTGTTTGTAACTGAAACTTGAGCATATTCTCCTTCATATCAACCATTTCAAACTCATGTATTTTGCGTTTTTAATGGTAGCCTATAGAGCTTCCGAGCAGGGAGGTGCTCAATTTATTGCGACTAGTCAAGTGGAATGCTATACCACTGGCGGTTCGTTACACTTGGGACTATGTGCCTATGGCTGATTCAATTTAAGAGCATGAAGAGCCTCGAGTTGGCTAATTTTTCTGTTTGACTTTTAAAAAAAAGAAAGAGTCCCTTGGGCTTCAGCCAACACTTAAGCAATTGCCGACGATGTATGGACACACTGTATAAACAAATTCTTGACCAGCATGTCCCTGTTAAGAAAGGAAATTTTTGTATAACAAGTTGCTTAAAGTCCTTGTGGATAAAAATGTATCTTGATGAGAAAAATCTTGGGAAAATGGAAATTTTTTTAATCAGGAGTTAGAGAGATATGGTGGTAAGCTTCTTTTTAACTGTACAGTAATCTCAATGTAAAAGACACTGGGCAAATGTTTTTCCCACCGGTTGAAATATGAAACATATTTATACAACATACAAATGCAACTGTTAACCCTCTTTGGCCTCATATCTTCAGTCCAGACAGCAGCAACATCGATTAGAAAATGAGATAACATTGATATATATAGCTAATGAAAGGAAAGAAAATATGTAAGTTTTTACAATTCTTTTATTACAAGGAGAAAGCCCCAACATGTGGGCTTACAAAAAGCTAATCACCATAAAAGCTAGCTATCCTCAGAATACATAGTCATAGAAAAATACAATGCAAGCTTTTAACTTGCCAACTGTCCCAAACCAAATTGGAGAAATACATACACTTGCCTTTGCTGCACTAAGAGCACCAAACTGGGCAATTTTCACTTCAGATTCTACCAACTAATTCTTTTCTGGCCAAAATATCCTGATTGCCCCTTTGGTTGTGACTCCCCTGAAGACCTCACACACCTCTTCTGGTTTTGCAAAATTACTGGTTCATTTTGGAATGACTTAATTATCTAGTTGAAGATGAAACAAATTATACTGACTACTTATCGAATGTGTCCACTTTTTGGGATCTGAATCCGGAGAACTTGCATTTCTGCAAACTAATTAACTTAATAAATAATATGTTTCCCGATTTCAAAATATTCCATGTGGTGCTGTAAAGTCAAAGAACCCCTCCTGTTGTTAATGGTTTCTTACTCCTACTTACATATACGTAGATTAGTTGCGTTCGACGAAGGAGAACGCTTCCTAATTTCGTGGGTCTCCTGTGAATGCTAGCGAAAGCTCTGAGAGTTTTTTGGGCTTTCTATCGGGCGGGCAGTTATGACGTCACATTCTCGTTGCGCAAAGGATTCTGCCTGGTGCGACACAAAATTCTGTCTTCTTTGCGAACATTGGGTGTTGGCAGACGTGTTGTTGAAGAATTTCGTAGCTGCTTATCAAAGCCTGAGGGAAGCGTGTGCCATTTCTGGACCTTGTCCGTTAACCAGCACGTGGTCTGTTTTTCATTGTTCGCCATATTTGAGCCAACTGACCCGTTGTGGTTGCATACAAAACGAACCAAGTAGTGTTACTTGGCGGCCATTGAGCCAACTGACCCGTTGTGGTCACAAAGGAAACGAACCAAGTAGTGTTACTTGGCGGCCATTGAGCCAACTGACCCGTAGCAGTCTCAAAACAAACGAACTCAGTCGCTGTTGTACTCGGTGGTCATTGAGCCCATTCAGTTGTAAAACTAATTCGGCTGTTGTGGTGAGCAACAAAGTTAAACCGGCAGTAAGCTTACATAATTTCCTCCTATGTTTTTGGTATGATTTTAGCTAAATTCATTGAACTTCGAACGCACTTATTAATCTTTGATTACTTCTAGTATAATATATAAAACATAAGACTTTCTAGCAAAGAAAATGAAAAATGGGATACTTAGCACAACTCTTAAAGTAAAGCAAAACGTGCAACTCAGGCTCAGTTGACTCCTTCAGTCTTGGTCTCCCTTTTATTGTTGCATTGAGTGGAAGACACAAAATATAGTGCATACTTTTAAATGGGGAGAAATTTCCTGCAGTTTGCTTCCTTGCTTGCTGTATCCAAAAATATATGATAGCAAGTCTGTACTGGTAGCTAGCTTAAGGCTGTCACGTGACCTTGAATTGGGCAATAGGCACCCCATCAGAAATAGCCCGGGAAATGCATTGAAATCTCATTGCAGACACAGGAATTCGATCTGAAGTGCCATATTAAGGTTAATGTTGTCATTTAAGCAAGAATGATTGTGTATTAATGTAAAGAATTAACAAGCAGTATGATTTTATGATGTCACTTCCAGTGAATTATAAGAAATATTTGAAAAATTAATTTTGATTTCGTAATGAATGTGGATCTTTTCGAAAAAAAGTGATATAGGAAAAATGTTTTGTAGATACTACCGGTAATCTAGGTAATTTGTGCTGTCTCTATGATTTTTAGGCCGTGGGTACCCTGGCTGTGGGTACCCTGTTGTAATGCTTGGAAATTTCACAGCATTTTAGGTCCAAACACGCTGTGATGATACGACTGCCACTCTGTACCACAAAAAATGTTTAAAAGCAATCATGCGACAATGTAAATGAACCAAAGTGTATATGAAACTGGGCTGTTTTGTACCAATTCAGTTTTCGTCTTGTTCGTGCATTTTTTTTCCTTTTCTTAAGCTGCATTCCAATTGGTACACCCATGACGGAACACTCAATTTTGGTGTGCTCCTGGTTTTGCTTGGGAGATCATGGAACACAACTGTAAAAATAAATTAAAGTTGTTTCTAAGAGCGATGCCAGTTTGACTTTGGCTTCACAATTAAACTTCCTCAAGGCTTACCAGAGATCTCATAAGTAGGGGACGACATAGTATCTAAATGTAATGAGAGCGCGACATTCTAATCTATATCTGGTGATAAGTCAATAGCACCATCATCTTCCTCTGATTGAAATGACATTTCATCTGGCTGGTTTGAACAGTCCGCCAGACGACATAGGTTACTACACTTCAATCCATTCAGGATACACTCGCACGTGTTGCTCTTGCAGACCCTCTTGCATGTGCATGCCAGGAGCTTGATCACGGCTTTAGGAGCCAGCGTTCCACTCATCCATACTATATCCAGCCGTTGACTGCTGTCGTCACTTTCTAGAGCCCATCCGTTGCCAGCCGGATCTGGAACTTGGCTGTTGGTGAGTGCATTCTTCCAGACTGCGGTTTGGTAATTGGCTCTCTTGCAGTGATGGTGTAGGCAGTTGTGACAAGGTGGTAGTTGATGTGATTCGCCCTCACCTTTTTTGGAGCAAAACACCGTGTACCGGCACTGATTGACATCCTGATTGCCTTTCTTCATCCCGTACATAGCACACAAAAACGACTCAAGCTGAACACACAGTTCCTCTGTAATAGACCACTGTTCCCCAACGTTTTGAAACATGACTTGGAACTCGTTCTTGCTGCAGAGCGATTTGAGTGGTCTAGCCTTTCCAATGCCCGCGAAAGCGCTCACACTATCACAGCCCATAAAGGCCTGAAGTCCGAGAAGTGCCTTGGAAACTTCCTGTCCAAGTACACCAGCTATCTTACTGATGTCAACATACCTGGCTTGGTGTTGCAAAACGCATCTCTGATAAATGGGAACTGGGATTGCATGCGGAAACGAAATGCATAGTATGTGCACATCCGTATCCTCAGATGAAATGACAACTGCCTTCACATGCGGTGTTGCAGCATGTTTCGCGTGCAGCAGGAGACGGGTGTCGGCTTCTGCTTGTCCAGATGAGAGTCCAGTTACTTCCTGCACAGTATCTGCCATTAGTTTGTAGCATTTGGTGCCACATGTTGTGTAGAGCTCTTTGCTGGCAAGCTTCTCTCGACTTGGGGGCTTTCTCCAGTAGTCATTAAAAAACGTAATTAAGCTGTTCTTGTTTTGGCCATTTCGCAGAAAGTTCCTAAACTGTTTTATTTTTTGCCCAGCTATGAGATTCTTGTATGTCACTGATTCTCCTTCTTCTCTCCGTTCTCCGTTCTCGCTCTGCAAACTTTATACTTATCTCATTGTATACATCAAAAACTACGTCTATGCGTCTACTGTTTTCTCCCTCTTGTAAAACATTGACAGTGCGGCGTCTGCGATTTGACTGAAGGTCATCTGGTCGCTGACCTTTAACTTCTGAACGAGGGCCATGCCATCAATCACGTATACAGAAGGGCTTGGTATTTCTGCCGTTGGTTGAACTAGCTTCTCCAGCTCTGCCAAGCTGCCCCTTGTTAGTTTTGCGCGGCAAACCATTGCACGTTGCCAAGGAAGATGGTAGTGGGCCAAGGGGATGCTGTAATACCTCTTGCATGTGCAACTGATGACTTTCGGCTATTATTATCATCCTCGCAAATAGATTGCGATCTGCAGGAATGACCGTTTCTTCTCCCTTGTTCTGTTTTATTGTCTTTGCTTGCGACATACTGGTGAATGTCTTCAATTTCTGCTTCCTGATGGTGTCGTGGAACTTCACCAATGGCTTGTCAGGTTCAAGGCGATTATTCTTAAAATCTTGATATGCTGCTTCACCAGAAAGATATGCTTTAGCCAAGTCTAGTGCAATATCAGGTGAGAGAACGGCACTTGTCGAAATGCTTGCCAGCTGCTGTGATTAATCAGGAAACGGATTGAGCCAGCTGTTTAATAAAAGGTCTGTCATCTCTTGTACATCTTTCTCGTCTTTCTTTATTATAGATTTCTGTAGATCGGCATGACCATTATTGCCTTGAGCGTAGCCTACCATTTCACGTATCTCCCGCAGAAACATCGCCCTGAACTCTGCAGTCATGTAGTATCGCTGGAGTGGACCAGGGTTCAGACTGAATCCTCTCGTCCCTCCCGCCATCTGAGTGTCTTTATTAATGGTTACTTCTATAGTCTGATCGACTGGGATTCAGCCAAAGGCATTGTCGGGACTCATCTGAACCGAAAACCCACCTGCTTCCATGCATGAACTTGTGGGTGCTCCTTCAGCAGGCTGGTCATGTCACTGTAGTAGATAGACATAATATTATACCTAGCATAGTTGGTGTTGTCATATGCAAAACACCATGGCAGCATTTGAGGTATGCAAGCAAGGTGCAACATCCAGTTGCCTTCTCTGGATGCACGAATCATGTGCAGCATTAGCTCTACCATGTCGATATACGACAACCATAAGGCTGATAACGGTCCGTTCGTTTTACGTAGGTGTTCCATGTATTCTTCTGATCGCTCAAACAGAACTTGGAATGCCTGGCTGTTAAAGACGTGGTCATGAGTTGATTTCTGCAAGTCATCAGCAAGATTTCCTATGTCTTCTAGTGCCTTGTTGATCTGCGAGGCATGTTGAGGATGATGACTCTCAACCCATGGCAGAAATCCTGCCCATGCTATGCGCCTGAATGCCTCAGAAGCGCACGGCCCTGTTGTAGCTACGACCCTCTATTAATGCAGATACCGACCCCTCAGCCATGACTCCTGACTCGATACACAGATCTCTGAGTCCCGCATCTTGAAACCTCTTTCCCATGATTGAGATGAGGGTACATAATGTGTTGAACGTGCCGAGGCGAAGGACGATTGGTTTGTACAGTTCAGAGTTCTTTGATTTGATTTCAAGCGCTTTGCAATAAATAGCCTGGTCAAAAACACACGTTATACTAGTGAGTTTGAGGCCGTTTATTATGTGAAGAGACTGGTTGAGGACCTCATTGAGTGTCGCCATGCTTGTTGCTGGAGCGTTTATCGTAGGTAAATAGGCTACATTGCTCTTGACGATACATTCGTGATCATGAACTTGGATATTAAAACCGGTCCAGTTACTGACCTTTTGCTGGAGCTGAGCATAATGCAGCCGTGCAAGCAAAAAGATCAGATTCTTCTTCCTTGCCTCCTTCCTGACAAATTCTCTATCTATCTCTATCACTTTCATCGGAGGCGGGCTGGTTCTCTGAGTAACATTGTCGATCAGCAAAGGTGTGTCAGGAGGACCCAACGACCTCTGCTTAGACTTCGCCACTCTGGGTACAGTAATCGGCTCTGGGTGTGGCCATAAACTGCATGCTGCACGGCAATCCCATTGATTCGGTGGGAATCTCCGCCTCCTGACAAGGAGTTCTCGAGACGATCGATATTATCAAATACAAGGATTGTATCCGTGTGCACGAGGATGTTACCTGGCAGGAGAAAGCCGGTTTGCTCGGCCATACACAACTTCTGTAAACAGAGGGACGAATTCAGCTCTTCAAGCTGAGAATACGCTTTGCCGTGCCCCAAGCGATTAAGTAGCTGGATTAGCTTGACGTTTCCAGTGAGTGATTTCACTGCTGACGGGAGAAGAATGTGTTTTGCTGGCTTAGAGCGGCCTCTTGTTATTGCGAACACAATAAGTCTTGGGCAACAGAGCGCTTGAGCCATGTCATCCTGTCCGTGAGGGGTGAATCACTGCCACTAAATAGATGGTGCAGGAATGTGTCAATAACCTCCGGAATTTCAGTGCTACCTGGCTGAAGACTTGAGACATTTGAAGGCCATTGTTGCTGGTCACTAAACTGGTCTTTGACTGATTGGCACACCTTTGTAGCCATGAGAGCAACCTCTGTGACGCCTACTTCTTTAGGACAATGCCTCAACAGAGTAACTTCTTTCTCCAGGTTAAAGCAAATCAGGGCAAGTTCATCTCTTGTAAGGTTGTCTGGAGAAACCACTACCTTTTTGGATTCTGCTTGACTCATGTGTAATTAAACTCGTTTTCTAACTTTCGCCTGAGATGTTTGCTAGTAGATGGCTTTAATTCCTCGATTCTGCTATCTAACATGAGTGTCTTAAGTCTCCCGTTAAGTTTTGAAAGCTCTATGATACTCTTATTAACAAAAATATCATTTCTGATATAATTGAACAATTTGACCAAGGCCGCTGCCTCAGCATTATCATAAGGTTCGTCGATTGTATTTTCATTTTGTTTGGAAACTTCAGCGCTGGTGCTACTGACCTTCGTGTACTGTCGATAACAAGAGCGATGGTAATGAGCCTCAGCTGCTGTTAATTCACGGGAAAGATCTAATACACGTGAATCCATCTTGAGCTCTGCTGAATTTCTTACTGATATATCTGTTCTAAGCTGTCTAGCTTGTGTTAAGTTCTCTCTGGTCTTTGATGCCTTCTTGTATTTGTCTTTCTTTTCACAAAACATTCAGATCATTTCATAAACCCTCGAGGTACTCGGCTGACCTCTTATGGATGCCCTTCGCTGGCTATCGCCATCAGCAGTCATCTCCGTATCTTTCTTACTCTCCTTTTTTTCATCAGAAATGATTTTTTCGAGATCTCTTTTCATGGTGAAAATGCTTCTACACTTTCTATGGTAATAGACTTCAGGAATTTCATCTGGTGAAGTAACCTGTATTCCAAGAATATCCTTGTGATATCCTCAATTCTGCAGCCCGTCTCAGTGTTCTCCATGATTCTACAGAATCCGGGCTTACGAGCGCTCCGTCATGGTCACTGAAATGAATCAAGCAATACATTTCCCTTCTTGCACGCTTCGCTGGAATTTCTGAGTCGTCAGACATGCCTGACAGACTGTCGAACCCTTTTCAAATGCAATAAAATCCACTTCTAGTCAAGCTGTAAACACCGCTTACCTGAAACAAGATGGCAGCTACTATAGTACCTTGGGCATACCCTAGTACCTATAGTACCTATACCCTAGTACCAGTATTCCCGGCCATACCACTACGGGAGAAATAATTAAAACAAAAATGCCAACAGTTTTGGTGTGAAAATGTGCTTTACTGTTATCATATTTTTCAAGACACCAACTTACCTACCTTTCCCTTTTACCGAAAAAAATAGGGTAAATATAAAATAGTGAAAACGCCACGGAGCAATTTCCCACCGGATACTCAACTTGAACCAATCTTGTGCAGAAATTATTCTAGGCTTAAAATTCAATTAATGAAAGTAAAAAGCTACTTAGTACATATTGTCAGCAAGTGTTTTTCAATTTTATCTCTCTACATACAATATATCTTTTAGTTATATGTAATTGAAGCGTTTTTACCACAGTATGTCATGCTTCTTACCTGCAAAAACCTCTCATTGTTTTCGCAAAGGAAAAACTCTAATGGGAAATAAACTTGGTGTATATTTTGATTTTCAATTTTATTTCACTTTCATTAAGAACAAGCAAGTCTGGTGGTTAAAAACGAGATTTCTATAAAGTGAGCACAAAATAGGCCCTTGATTCTCATTATGCTACGTGCGTTACATTTAAGGTCACGTGTCAGCCTTAAGCTACCAGTACAGACTTGCTATCATATATTTTTGGATTCTAATCATGATAAGCTTTAATTTGATATACAGTGCCGCTCAAAAGTAAGTTGACAGTCACTCGCGAATTGTGAAACTCGACTCGAGACTCGATTCTCGATCCTCGAAAATTTAGAGAATTGAGTCTCGAGTCGAGTTTCCCGACTCGAGAGTTGAGTTTTTCGAGTTTCGAGTTGAGAAAAATAATGAGGTTGTTGCTTGACTGATCTCTCGAGAAATAAATTGAAGAGACGAACAGCACTCGTGTGTTGTACAAAGGATCATTGAATAATCTGTCGCGATAATTCACAAAAGGGCTGCTCTTCCCAATCGACTCGACCATCCACTCGCTTTACGCCGATAACAAGGGGCATCGATTGTTGGTTTCCTGTATATAGAATGCAATGCCTTAAGTAAGCGATCTTAAATTTGTTGTTATAGTTTGGCGAAAACAACAGTGGGAATGACAGTTGTTTTTGAAATTGTCTTGCGAGGTTGTGTTGTATGAAAGGTTGTGTTGTGAGGCAGTTGTGTTATGCGAATGTAAATGGTTTAATTTTCGCTCAACGCAAGCACATTTGTGTGCGTGTGAAACTGCACGCGCTAGCTAGCGGTCCGTTTACGGGTTCCCTTCGATCTTCGCTTCTTCAATGCCTTGTTAAACTTGTTTTGATGAATAAACGGTGACCGATTTGTGGCATTTCATGCATATTATGGACATGTATGTGAAAAAAAAACTGAGAACAACATTAAAATAAAGGTTATCATATCGATCGTGTTTCCCCTGGTGCATGGTCTGCGGGGTGCTTTCTTCCAAGTTTTTACCTCATGTTATATTTCCTCGTTAAATAAAATACAAGCAAAAACAACGGAGATAATTCATATTTCATATGACGAAGTTTCAGCTTTCGTGCTGTTGGCGAAGGTGCCGAAGTCGGAATTCGAGTTATCTCTATTGAAATGTTTACTTTTGCGGCTCCGTGAATTACACAGCCATGGTCATGTGGCCAGTTTGTGCAGAGATAAAACGCAATGGGAACTAGAATGTCTTTGCAGAACAAGTTTATAAATAAACTCGTGATGTTTCAATTCTGGTAAGATATTCAAGATATCTTTTTTGTCGCGAACCAAGACACCATACTGTAACTTTGATTTGACATCTGCATGTACAAACAATAGGTTCGAATGGTTATTGTTCTTTCTTCGTGAAGTAAATCCCTACTTCTTGCTGTAATTCGAGTTCATGAATATTCCGTACCTCTTGTTTCTCGATCCTCGATCCTCAATCCTTGATTCTCGATCCTTGATCTAGCATCTTGAAACTCGAACGTCTCAACCTTCGCGACGCGAGAATCGAGTTTCGAGGATCGAGTTGAGACTGTCGACTTACTTTTGAGCGGTACTGTATGATAGCCTTTGACACCTCCGGTGGTACCAATCCGCCATTTTTAGCCACTTGGCTCATGGACTATGGTATGTAAACTTTAGCCTTGATGGCTTTGGAACTGATTTCAGGATATACCTGTATAGGTACTAGGGTATGCCCAAGGTACTATAGTAGCCGCCATGTTGTTGCACGTAAGCGGTGTTTACAGCTTGACTAGAAGTGGATTTTATTGCATTTGAAAAGGGTTCGACAGTCTGTCAGGCATGTCTGACGACTCAGAAATTCCAGCGAAGCGTGCAAGAAGGGGAATGTATTGCTTGATTCATCCATGACGGAGCGCTCGTAAGCCCGAATTCTGTAGAATCATGGAGAACACTGAGACGGGCTGCAGAATTGAGGATATCACAAGGATAGTCTTGGAATACAGGTTACTTCACCAGATGAAATTCCTGAAGTCTATTACCATAGAAAGTGTAGAAGCATTTTCACCATGAAAAGAGATCTCGAAAAAATCATTTCTGATGAAAAAAAGGAGAGTAAGAAAGATACGGAGATGACTGCTGATGGCGATAGCCAGCGAAGGGCATCCATAAGAGGTGATGGCTTTGGAACTGATTTCAGGATATACTTGTAATGGTACAAGGATTTCTGACTTCCTTGCTCTTTTGCAGTATGTTTTAACTGTGCTGTAGGTATTCTGTGACCATTCTATCTCGTGCCCTATTAATTCCACTGCAATGTAGGCCTGAATTACTTGCCTGAATTACTTGACAGAAGTCGTTGCCAGGGCCAAATGGGACACTTTAAGAATATACTACAAGTGTTCTATTTTGAAATTAATTTATAAGATGTACCACAACATTTCAGCACCTTGTATTGCAGTACATATTGTTAAATCACCACCCACGTATAATTTAAGAAACAGCTGTACGCTTCAGATTCCACCAAAATCCAACAATCCCAAGGAAAAAAATGGTTGTTTGAAGAAGCTGCTGACCATGATGCAGAGGAACTGCATCTAGTCAGCAGTTGTTTGCCGACTTATTTTGTGAGGTCACTTCTGTTTCTGTCCGCACACATTTTTGTTCATGCCAAAATCCCACCCCCACAACAAGTCATCCATGCTTCACAATGAATCAGTTAAAAAGCATTATTCTTATGAGTTCATTCCTATGCGATTCACTTAAATATGTTTAGATGATTACTCTTTTGTTGATGCAGGTTACCTGTAAGAATGCTCTGATTACACATGCTCACATCTGTGGTGTCAACGGTGCCATTATACAAGCAATGGCAGTGTACAAGGCACTGCATATTCATCCTCCAAATCTGGAACCATACAGTTTTGTAGATCAGCTTGTTGAAGTGGCAGAAAATCTGGAAGAATGGAGCAGTGACAAAAACAGGTAGGAGTAGGCTTTTGTCAGTTAGCTGCCTTTTTTGTTTGTGCTTGATATCTATATTGTTTCAAACTCAGCAGCAGGCAGGCAGGCAGGCAGGCAGTAGGCTGTACGTTCAACTGAAAATGGCAAAAGTACTGTCCAAACATGTCTCACTTTTGGAATAGTTATTGTTTGTTCTTGATTGTATGTTCTCTACAGTGTTGTCCAAGCTATAAATTTGAAACATAGAAAACCATGAACACTGAGAATATTTATTGCCCCTGCACGAGGAGGCATCTTAGAAGTCACTGCACATATAGAGTATGGTAAAATGAATTTGGTTCCTTACCAGAAAAAAAAAAAAAAGATTTTCATAAATGTGGTGTACAAAGGATCAA
>BLFK01000280.1:33152-56828 GCA_014634185.1 Astreopora myriophthalma
CTCACCAAAACCACCATCAAACAAGGCAGGGAGCCCTCCAGGCTGAGATCCCTGTCTTGAGTTTGCTAGGCCCTGAGCACACAAGACAGGTAAATTTTAAATACATACATGTATATCGAGTCAAAAGGACTAGAGGGGTTGTATACTATTAGACTTAAGGTGCAATTTGATATAAAAACTATTTATCTTACAATAATGTTTAATTGTCTCTTAATTTGCAGAAAAAACTATAGTAATGTTGAAGAAAATACACAACATAGAGAAGTATTCAACGCAAAGAGACAGATGTCTGTGGGTTGCAGCTAAGCAGTAACTGATGCTTTTATACTGGTTTAATTCAAGGCATTTTCAAGAACTCAAGATGATATCAACTTCTGGGACTTGTGCTGTTTGCACTGACGTTAAACTACCATACAGCAGCAACAAAATCATAACGCATGTGGAATTAAATAAAAGTGCTTGCCCATGGCCATGGATGTCCACTTCTGATTTCAGAACACTACAAGGACAAATTTTACTGTCAAATTATGACAATGCTCTTAGCTGAATACTGTTTACTTCAAATACTATCAGCATCTGGTACATGTGGTTACTGCAGCTGACCAATTTAACTGATGTTAAACTAAACCAAAAGTGGATGCCAGAAATGTCAAATGAATCAACATTGCATGGTAATGGTCATTGATGCAGATGTTTGATTTCAGGATATTGCAAACAGACATTTTCTGTTGTGAGATCATTCCTTGCTGAATACTGCCCCTTTCAAAGAGAACAAACCTTGTTGCCTTCCAAAGTTTTCATTGTGATGCGTGATGTTTTCTTGGTAAAACTACTATGAGGAATTTGAATCTTATATGTTATAGTGACATGAAAACTGATCTAACAAAAATATATACAGTTTGTCTTGACATAATGGAAAACCACAATTTCCAACTTCTAGACAGATTATTAAAGACAGTTTATATTATTTTCTACAATCTGCCTTTAGTGTGCATCTGTTTCAATTCTTGTATACAGAACATTAGATTATAATTTGACCCAGACAAAGAGTAAATATGAATAAATATGCCAGGAATTGTTTAGTGGTTTATTTGCCTCCAGTTGTCAGAGTAAAGAGTAAAGAGAGGTGTTTTAATTGCACCTTTAAAAAACATGCAACCTCAAAAGTGCCAACTTCGGTACCCCCTGCTCTCCTTCCCAAGCCCAAGAGAAAAAAGGTTTTCATGTTAACAATTCATTTTCCTGCTTGACTAAAAACACGCATGGCAATAAAGACAAACAGTTCAAAAGCAAAAATATCATCCAGACTCATGCATATGTTCTACAAAATGGAGTAATAATGACACAAACAATATTTACAAATAGAAAATATTTTCCATGTTTTAAAAGACGTATAGAAACAAAAGTAGAAGTTTGGGAAAACTTCTAGTGAAAAATAACAATTTACTAAGAACCTAAATTGCCTAAATGTGACCTACTTACCATATATGCAGGAACATGTTTTGGCCAACTTTGGAAAATGCAGGTTCTTACTCGCAGATTTTTACTGTATTTAAAACTTTCTTGACTGTTTCTATAACTGGCTAAAAACAGACAAAGTGTTTTCTTTTTGTATATTTTTTTAAATTTTGTCCAAAATATTGCATCCATTTTCTTTACATGCAACATCTCGCGAATGAAAGTTTAGTTGTGCACGCCTGGTGCACGCGCATTGAAAAACCTCTTTCGATTCCTTTTGTCTACTTCTTATCTTCCCGTTCATGCGAGCAGAACATGGGTTCGAATTCTCCAACGAAATCTGCTTCATTCAGCCCTTACAAAGACATTCAGGGATACATCCATGCAGTCTCTGAAGTACAAATACCTGCCAATCCAAAATCTTCTAGATATTTTGACTTCACTATTCAAGAAAACGACGAAAAAACACGAATGATCTGTTTCATGCCAGAAAACAAAAGGGACTTTTAGCACCGACGGTTTTCAGGACGGCTACGGCGAACTAGATCGCGCAGGGACTGGGGATACAAGGGGCCGTCCGCGCAAAAGCCCGCGAAGATAAAAATAGTTAAGCAACCAAAACAATCCCTGACTACAGCATGAACGGAATAGTAGAAGAGACTTGGACACAGCTAGATATTTAGGGGAAAATGTCCCTAAAGAAGGCTTGAGAACAGTTGCTCAGGGAATCTTGGAAACGATGATACAAATTTTATCAACAAAGAGCGAAACAATTAGGAAAATTCTATCGTGATTCCACTGATTCCAGCTTAAATAAGATTTTTACAATGTTCGCTCAAATAAAAATTGGCAGTCAAGGACTGCAAGTGGTTACAGCTATAAGCTTAATTATTCTTTCAGTTTCATTTCCGATGTTGCACTGAAAAACTTGTTCGAGACAGTAGCCACTTGAGAGAAATTTAAAGGAGGATGTCCTTCAATGAGTGCAGCCCGTTATCACGTCTAGCAACTCATATGAGCATGTTTAAATGTTTCTCGCCTTTCATTTTGATGCCCGTCTTGAAGCTGAACACCATTATATATCAAAATTAAAGCAGTCATAGGCAAAAAAGGCATGTTTTGTCTAGTTATAAAAAAAGATATTCGGTGACTGAAACATAACAAGAGAAACTTGAAAGAACTGAAAACCCTGGTCCAAACGTTAAGAAAACTTAGATAAAGAGTATTAGCGTTATATATCAAAATGAAGACGGAAAGGGCAAGCAAAATCATGTAACATCTTCTTGTAACACAAGTTGGCGACAAGGATGGTAAAATGTCTGTCGAGGGAAGTTCCTAGAGATCTGAACACCAAGGAGAAAGTTCAAGCCTGAACAGTCCTCCTATAGCGAGTTATTTTTGTGGCATTTAAGCATTTAACCAGAAAGTTGAAGAGTGCTGGACTTATGTTGAGCGTCTTTAGATGACAAAAAAGGTGTGGGTTTACTTACTTTGATTAGTGGAAGAATGTATGCATTGTTAAGGAGTTTAACAACACCAACCTTAGTAGAAATCCTGCCCCAGATACTACTAAAGATCATAGTAAGATCCTAAATAGGTTCTTGTTTAAGATCCTTTCAGGAACACAGACAGGAGAGGGGGGCACGGGCCCACCCACAAAATCATGCTTTCCAGCACCCCTCCTTTTGTCAGAGTGCCAAGGCATCTGATTCCATGGGTGGGGCCCGTGCCCCCCTCTCCTGTGTGTCCTCACTTCACTGATTCCACAGGCGACGCCACAACCCCCATGCCAGCACTCTCTGCTGCCAATTGAATAAAATTTTGTCCTAACATGTGACTGCAAAACAATTTAATCGAGATTTTCTTGAAATGTTCTTTGGTGGTATTGAAGAACAAAATGTTAGAGCAAGTCTTCCACTGCCTTTAAATCCCGAAAAAAAGGAAGTAGAGTCCATCTGCCTCCTTTTATCCAAACATATGAGAATTTTCAAGAAGCGTATGTGTATGAGAATTTTATCTCAGCATGTGGAAAATGAAATTGCATCAAAACGGAAACCATTATGCTGATCTCGGAAGTTTTTGCTGCAAGGTTAAAACAAAGATTTATTGCTACATTGAAAGCCAAAGTTCTTCAACATAGCATCAAACCTCAATTTTACTTGAAAGCGACTTTCAGAAACAGTTGGGGAATGTGAAGGACAAACTGAGGAGTACTACTTCAAACACGCTGGCAGTGTGCCTCTGCATAATGCTGACGAACAAGACATCACCAAAGAGTTCAATGAATTCTTAAATGACATTTGTGGCAAAATCATGATGCAGGATTGCGCTGGTTAGGTTGGGTTCTTGAAAGGATAACCCACCTTTACATGAAAGTTTCCTATACAATGGGTGTTGAACAATCTTAATCAAGACCATGAGTGTTTCAAATGGGCTGTTCATGCGACTTTGTTCCCGTATCGTGGACATCATCGATACAGGACTTCAAAATACCTGATGAATGATACGTAGCTTGGATTTTAGTGGATTGCAATTTCCCCTTCCAGTGAACAAAATCAAAGTTTTTGAAAAATTGAATGACCATAAATCTCCAGATGGGACAAATGACGTTTTAGTTCACAGGATTAGTACCTTGCTGCCCGAGGTGCGGCGCATAAAACTATTGCTCCTTGAAAAAGATGAAAAGCTCCACTACGTCCATGTTGAAAGCGTTAGCAGACTCCTTTACGATCAGAATGATCACAGAGAAAAGTACCAGTACTGTTTAAGGTGTCTGACTGGCTTCACACGCAAAGATCTCCTTGAGGAGCACATAAAATACTGTGAAGGTGTCAACAAATAGCCAATAGCCGTTAGAATGCCAAAGGAGGGTGAAATATCCTTCAGTTTGAAAATGTCAAAAGACAATCTTCATGATCTACGTTGATTTCGAGTGCCTTGTCATCAAGAAGGTAGTAAACTTGTCCGACAAGGTGGAGACAACATCATACCTTAAACCCTGCAGATACGCTTATACCATCGTTTGCTGCCATGGGAAGAAAATGAACTTTTGTCATTATGGCGGAAAAGATGCGGTTCAAACGGAGAAGGGCTTTGGAAGAAGAACTACCGTGATTCGAAAAAAATCACGAGACAGGCCAGTAGTGTGGTCAGATGCACTGTCTTTGTTGCTGGAAAGCAAAGAATGTCCCCGGAAGCTGCCCTCATTGTGAGGAGGTGCCAAGAGTTGACGAAGACCTCATTGACAAAGATTGCGAGCCAAAAACGAAGCCTTGCACTTGTCCATGGCAGGAAGAGTGCCCCTTCAAAAAGCGACAGAAGCTATCAGAATTGGACAAGGAAAAAGTCAAAATGCGTAAAGACTGCCTTCTTTACAGCAAGCCATTGTTAGTCGACAATTTCAAAGAGCATCAGAGATCGCTGCCACATCACTGGCAAGTATCGCGGAGCAGTACACAACGCTTGCAATTCGAACCTTCGCATCAATGCAGAAAGGCAAAATACCAGTCTTCTTCCACAACTTGAAGGGTTACGATGATCATCTTGTCGTCAAGGAGATCGTGAAGGTGGCAGGCAGTGTCACAGAGATAGCGCAAAGCATGGAGAAGTACATCTCCATTAGAGTCAGAGGACAAAGTTTTCAAAGACACTGGGGCATTTTTGACGAACCAGAGCTTGCTGGGGGCTGTGAAAAACACTTTGCAAGACAAGCTGAGGTACACTCTTGACAAGGTGGGAAAATACGATCACAAGGATCTTCTCTTGCAAAAGGCGTTTACCCCTACAAGTACATGAACGATTGGGGAAAATTTGAAGAAACATCGCTCCCTCCAAAGGAGGTATTCTACAGCAGCTTGAACGATGAAGGCATCTCTGACGAGGACTACAATCGAGTACAAGAGGTGTGGGGTAAATTCAAAGTCAAGAACATGTGGCGTTATCACAACATTTACTTGGCAATGGACACACTTCTTCTTGCGGATGTCTTTGGATATTTCCGAAAGATGTGCATCGAAAGATACGGCTTGGATCCAGCACACTATTACCCTTGACCAAGCCTTTCATGGGATGCCTTGATGAAGACAAAAGTGAAACTCGAGCTTTTCACGGACATTGACATGCACCGTTTTGTTGAACCTAGAATTTGCGGCGGAATTTCAATGGTGAGCAAATGCTACACGAAGGTGAACAACCCTGAAGTTGAGGGCTATGTCCAACGACGTGGATCCACTGTCTGGACATGAACAACCTCTACAGTGGGGCGAGTTGTTACCAGTCGGTGGCTACCACTTGAAACAAAAGCATCCGACCGAGGATGTTATGGTAAAAGAGCCAGATGCAGGAAAGGGGTGGTTTTGGGAGGTTGACAAAGTATCTCCCTGAGCTCCATGATCTGCACAACAACTACCCATTGGCTCCAGAAAAGAGAAGCATTGAACTGGAATGGCTATCGTCTTATCAGAGAGATATTCTTCACAAACTGCAGCAGAAGCACACAAGGAACAAAAAAACTGATGCTGACCCTTCACGACAAGAAAAATTATGTGGTGCACTACCGCACCCTACAGGTGTATATCAGTCTGGGGATGAAGCTGACAAAGGTTCATCTTGTGTTGGAGTTCGATCAGAAGCTGTGGATGAAGGACTACATCAACGTGAACACTGAATTCTGAAAGCAGGCAACGAACAACTTGAGAGAGGACTTTCACAAGCTGATGAACAACTCTGTTTTCGGAAAAATGATGGAGAACCTTCAAAACAGAACCGAGGTCCGCATCGTCAAAAGGAGTGAGCCAAAAAGGCAGCGAAGGCGTTTTGTGAGTCTGCTACATTTAAATTTCTGCCAATTCAACGAGGACCTTGTGGGGGTCCACATGCACAGGGCAAAGCTAGTCCCCAACAAGCCAATTGGCACCAGAGTGAGCATTTTGGAGATCTCCAAGGCCTTGATGTATGACTTCTTTTACAACGAGACACCAACAGTCTACTGATGGAGATCCAAACAGAAAACATTTTACCAGGACATGGCTCAAGATGCGGAGAGGTATGACACAAGTGACTACCCAAAGTTGCGTCCACTTCACAACCAAAAAAAACAAAAAGGTCGTTGGAACAATGGAGGACGAGTGTGTGGGTGTCCCATTTGCGGAGGTAGTGTGTCTGACACCCAAGATGTACTCAATAATGAAAGCGTCTGAGCACAACCTCAAGAAAGCAAAGGGAGGGAGGGATTACGTTAAAAAATGATGAAACATGAATCTTTCAAAGAAGTGCTTGGCCTTGGCGAAAAAGATCCTGACAAGATGGAGCACAAGTTGAACATGTTCCAAAGCTATGGCCATCAAATTCACGGGATGACCGTGAAGAAAATTTTTCTCTTGCCACTTGACACAAAGTGTTGGATTGCAGACAATGGAATCTGCGCAAAGGCTACGGTCACTTTGTGCTGGCGGGTGGCAACTGAGTATCTGGCAGAACAAGGAGAAGCTCCTCAGGAACAAAGCCCCACTTTGGTCCATTGCCCAGATAGTACAGCAGAGGCTGCCCGGCTTTGTGAAGACGCGTTCATTTAAAAACTTTCAAAGACCAAATCGAATCGGCGTGCATTTTCCACCACCTTCCATTTCGCCAGGTTGGTAGAGATATCGCACCCTGGCCAAGGAGGGTCGTTTTCGCCAATGGGTCGTTTGTAATGTGAGGGTTTGATATAGACAGGTTTCTCCTTAATTGCAGTCACAGGTTTCTTCCCCGTCATCATGGTGACTTCGTTGTTTACCCAAGCCCTCGATTGAACATTGGGAAGCAACATTTGCTCAGCGTATTGGAAGCCAAAAAGGCGTTTGGCAAGTGTGTGATTGAATCTTTTGACCATTGCTTGATCGTGATGAATGTCGGGGTGACCGTAGTGAATGGTCTTCAAAACGTGGCCCATGAATTCTTTTCCAGGGTCAACTTGAAGCATCTGAGGCTATTTCAAAGACCCACAATGATAGATTCAGGAAAACGCTTTCGTCACTTCGGAATTTTTTTAGGTTGAGGCTTTGGCTGCTTTGAATTGAGAGGCAACATTGACAACGGTCAAGGCATACTTGTAGACTAGACCTTGTGACCATTGGGAAGCTTGTTGTGTGGTAAAAAAAGGAGGTCGGCTTGGTGCAAAGTGTTTGGTGTAGAGACATGGAATCGAGGCCTCGGAACGTATTTCGACGCTTTTGCCAAAGTGCCTGTCAAACCAGCCATTTTTTCGCTTTGTTTTCCGAAACTTTGGTGGCGTCAGCAAGTTTTTTCACAGTGCTGAATCCTTTCTCCCATATATCAGGGTTTTGAAAGTGAAGAATGATCATCGCAGTTAATTTTCCAATTTAAGCAATTGGAAAGAAGAAGCCTGAAAAAATCAGGGCTTCAACGGGATTCGAACCCGTGACCTCTGCGATACCGGTGCGATGCTCTACCAACTGAGCTATGAAGCCACACATTGGGAGCGAGGTCAATTTATTGAGTTCATATCTCCTGTGAGGAGTGAAATAATGTGAAGTATATATGAAATAATTCATATTTGAACTGCGGTTGTGGGTGAAAGTGAAGAATGATCATCGCAGTTAATTTTCCAATTTAAGCAATTGGAAAGAAGAAGCCTGAAAAAATCAGGGCTTCAACGGGATTCGAACCCGTGACCTCCGCGATACGGGTGCGATGCTCTACCAACTGAGCTATGAAGCCACACATTGGGAGCGAGGTCAATTTATTGAGTTCATATCTCCCGTGAGGAGTGAAATAACATGAAGTATATATGAAATAATTCATATTTGAACTGCGGTTGTGGATGCAAGTGAAGAATGATCATCGCAGTTAATTTTCCAATTTAAGCAATTGGAAAGAAGAAGCCTGAAAAAATCAGGGCTTCAACGGGATTCGAACCCGTGACATCCGTTATACCGGTGCGATGCTCTACCAACTGAGCTATGAAGCCACACATTGGGAGCGAGGTCAATTTATTGAGTTCATATCTCCCGTGAGGAGTGAAATAATGTGAAGTATATATGAAATAATTCATATTTGAACTGCGGTTGTGGATGAAAGTGAAGAATGATCATCGCAGTTAATTTTCTTCCTTCCAATTGCTTAAATTGGAAAATTAACTGCGATGATCATTCTTCACTTTCATCCACAACCGCAGTTCAAATATGAATTATTTCATATATACTTCACATTATCAGGGTTTTGATCAGCATTTGGGCAAGCCTATGGGTAGTAGCCAGGGCATACGCCATTATTATCCACTACTGTGGGTTGATGAATGATTGGGGGAGACTTGGCCTCAA
Source organism: Astreopora myriophthalma (assembly GCA_014634185.1). NCBI lineage: Eukaryota > Metazoa > Cnidaria > Anthozoa > Scleractinia > Acroporidae > Astreopora > Astreopora myriophthalma. The sequence continues at coordinate 41,933 of BLFK01000280.1, forward strand.
AGTCAATCACAAAGTGAAGCAGCTTCGAAAGTTTGTATATCGAATAGACTGTGGGCACGCCAACGATAAATTTGAAGAGCATAAGCACAGGGTCCACCATATACCTCAGAAAAATTTAAAGGTGAAGTTTTCCTTCGCAACTTTTTCAAGGCCCATCCAATGCCAGGGATGATTCCGGTGAGAGTAGCGGCGTCAAGCACAGTCGTCACAAGTTTGTTGTCAGCCATTATACTCAGGGAAATTTGTTTCAGTCCATCAGGCTAAGAGTTGTTGAGGGGACAGGTATTCAACTTTTCAGAGGCGAGGTTTTCAGCTCTGGCTTTGGCTCTGGCCTTGGTGAAATTGCTTTCAAAAGTGATTCTTGCTAGTGGTAAAGCAAAAACCCAGCAATAACAACGCCTGCATTGGAGAGAATGAGAATTCCACTGCTTGGCATTGTCGTCGAATGTTGACGCTCGTCGGGGATTGGCACATTGCACGAAGCCCCATTTGCGACATTGGCGGTGTTAGTGGCTTTGGCCAGGGCAGCATTTTTTAGGGCTACCTGTTTGAACTTTTGTGCAGCCGCATCTTTTTTTCCATGTTCAACACGTTTCAACGTGTTGGGGTTTGTGATTGATCACTTTCATTTTGCTCCACTGTATTTCAATCAAATTTTTTTCAGCGACAGCGAGCAATGCTGAAGAATGCTGAAGAACTTTATCCTCAGCCATGATTTTGCCTCCATCTTCGTCTTCAGCAGTCACTCTGTTTTCTTCTTCACTTGGAAGCAAATGTGGAGGGGAAGTTAATAGCGAATCATCTTTATTCTTCTGCCAGTCGATGTGTTTCACTGTGTGAAGCATGGCGCTCTCCACAGCGAGCCAGTCAACCATGCGAAGTGCAGTGCTGCCAGCCAATAGCCCAAGCTGGCAGCCAGTGATGTAGTTGTTTTGGTCTTTCTGCATCTTCTTGGGGTCGTCAAGTGGGATCACAAAGACTCACAGACTCGACAATTTTGGTGCCCACATGGCTCTCATATCGCTCGAAGATCTGTTCGAGATCCTTTTCCGAAAGCTTTTTGACTTGGTCATGGGTCAGATTGATACCAACAGTGTCCTTTGCTCCTTCAGAAGCCACGAGCAATGCAAGCTGATTGCAATTTGTGGTGGTGTCATTTGAAGCCAAAAAAGGCTGGTTATCGATGTTTGCTGTGGGTGCAACCTTTAAGGTGCTCCCCTCGACGTCTTTGGAAGCAGCACCATCATCAAGAACGATCAGTGTGTTCTCACCCTCCATAGCGATTCGCACGATCAGGAGCCACATGTTGACTCATGTTGCTGGGGGCAGACAATGAGAACTCGACTTTGGCCCTTGATTAATCCTCGCATTTTGTTCAAGGCAAACATTGGGCAGATGAGGATCATGTAGCTGCATTTTTCAAAAAAGTGTCCGTCGATTTGATTGAGGACGATTTGATCGAGGATGCGATTTTCCACAGTTTGTGGGGCCAACAATCAGAGCATTGAACAGAATCATCTCGGAGTCCATGGCTAAAATCAGCTGGCTATATTCAGTGCTGCAGATCAGCAAACTGTTTGTTCATGATGTTGTTCCCACTGGCAGCTGCCGCAGTCCTCTCGAGGTGGAGGTGCATGCCATTCTGCGAGTTAGCGAGATGGACTCTGCTGCCGTGCAAACCATGGTCTTGCATGCTTTGCAGATCGATTAGCAGACCGAACTTGTTGTTAGCGAGATACTTCGTGGCGGTCGTGAACTGTTTGGGCTGACGCTTCCTGAAGAAGCAGTTGGCGTCCTCCCACATGTCTCGGGGCTCAATGCAGGTGCTGTAGAGGCAGCTGGGCCTGCCATTGATGGTGACTTCAACCTTTCTCAAGTTGGGGTTGAAGAACATGTCGACTGTAAAATTTTGGGGGCAGGTTTGGTGACCTTGGATTTCCACCAACCCTTGAAAACAATCCAATTTACTTTGTACACCTGAACTTGTAGAGAAGGAAAATAATTTTCTGAATGGCGTGCCTTTCAACTTTTTGGGTTGTTTTGTTTTCAAATGCAGCACTTTTAATCTTATCAAATACAGCCAAAAGAAAAAAACCTTTCACGACACTGAAAAGGTCTTTATCGACAAGTTTTCACTCTCCATTCATGACCCCGATGGAAATCCCCTTGAATTCAACAATATTCCAGCCGAAGTCACAATTGAAATCCTTTAGTATAATGGCCACTGAGAACTTGATTCTGAGTGCTCCTCCTCCGATTTACCCTGTGCTCGAATGCTCACAGGACAATTATCGCTTGAGCAAAATCAGCAAGATGCGAGAGCTGGTGGACGGCAAAATCAACCACTATCTTAAAGTGGTGAAGAAGTAATAGAAAGCCCAAAGCGTTGTCCACTACACCAATTGCAGCAGTGAAATCGCTGCCACTGTGCTTTCCTCAGAGGCATTACCTGCTGCTCTCTCTGGCATTGGCATAGTTGCCGGCGCTCCACTCGCTGGTGTTGCCAGCCTTTGCGGCATTGCATCGAGCAGCCTTGGGGAAGAAGTTTCGTGCAAAGGTTTTGAAACACAAGAAAATCTCCACGCTCCCGATCGCAAAACGTGATACGATCAATTCGCTAGTGTCATTGCATCGATCACCACAGCAGCCTTGGGGAAGAAGTTTCATGCAAAGGTTTTGAAACACAAGAAAATCTCCATACTCGCAAAAAGTAGTAAAGGTAGTCTATATAGACCTGAAAAAACTTGGCCTCTGATTGGCTGATAAAAGAAAGCGCCATTTTGATTGGTTAGAATCTACTTGAGGAAGACCAATCAGTGCTCACAGAAATGCTTGTAGCCAATCACTTTCATCCACGTCAGGTCGACATTCTATAAAGTTTCCCCACCAATAAATAAGGCTTCATTTTGATAAGATGGAGGAAGATAACGGAGCTCTATGTAATGGTGAAGAATGTCAATAAATGGTGAAAACAATTTTGTTTCAAAAGGTGATACGATCAATTCACTGGTGCCCAATTTCGGATGATGAAGGATACCCAACGCTAAAACAGCCACTTGCGACCACACAGCCCGATGTGAAAAAATGTTGACCGAAGGATAAACTTCTCCCAGAATTTTTCAAAAGAAATATTGCAGTAAAATATGATGGACGACATTGAGTGAAGTGCGCACCTTGCGACAAAACAGGCTTTGGATCAACGAAAAAGAAATGGAGTGGGGCCTTGTCCATTGCAAGTTGTTTGGGGAGAGAATTAAATGGATTCTTCAAGTCGCGCTGTACATTGACTTAATTACTTTTGTACTGTGAGCCAAAGAAGGCTTTTTCCAAAAATCTTTCACTGAATTCAAACAACAGCAAACAGATCCTCATCTTTGGCAAATTCGAACTTGTGCCTGCCCCTGACGCTTTTTGATTTTCCAGTCTTGCAATATTTTACGCGTCGGCAAATTCTGCTAATAGTACCCCTGTCAATTTGAAGAGTTTGTTCCATGGCAGTCATGCTGCTGAAATATTTGACTTCACCAGTATTACAGTTTATCGCCTTAACAGGGGTTTGTTGTTTACCAATCGGATTTTCTTTCAAAAACGTGTGATCGCGATTCTTAAGACTTTTTCACTTTTTCTTTTGGAATCAGCAGCTGTAAGTTTAACAAACGATTGTCACCTCTGATGTCATGCAAGTGGTCGACTTCAAAGCCTCCGGGAATCAAGCCGTTGAAGCAGTCAAAGAGCAATCTGTGAACATATCGGTCTCTGTGCTTATTATGCCCATTACCCCTGACTGAAACAAATGTGTAGCCACCATGTCTTTCTTGCTTTCAAAACCTTTCTTCTCACAATGTGCATAACATTGCACAATTAATCAGCGGCATAAAATTAATGTTGAAAACTGAATGAATGTGAAAAACGTGACCCTCATGTGTAACTTCACCCATTTTCTTCAACAAATGAATACTTTGTTCAATTTGCAACATCGATGTTTTCCGAATTGTCCTCTGGCTCCTGCGAGGAAGAATCAGCTGTCTCCAGATCGATGGAGTATTCTTCAAATAATTTCCGGGCTGGCGCCGGTCAAATTGTCCGGTCAAAGCTACTTTTGCTTGGACATATCCCATTTTTGGCCGGACAAACATCGATTACGTCTTATCGCTGTAAAAGTGCCCCCCCTTCACATGATGTTTAAATATCAAACAAGTAAATTTTCAAAAGATTTATTGTACGTGAGCATCGATCTCAATGCAGGAAAAGCGGAATGCACGGTACATGTTGTCTTATGTGAATTTACTGCTAAAAACTTTTGTTTCCCTGGAAAATAGAATGTTTAGTTAATCGAGGTACCTATAGCTTAAGTGATTCACACGGAAATGTCGACAAGTAGATAAATGAATGTAAGCTTGCTTTCTTGCTATGGTTATTTTGACACCCTTGTACCAACACTGAGAGGTTTTGTTATCCTTCTCACGTCATGTTTACAAAACCCACATGGACTATAAAATAAACAATAAAGTAATTCACACCCGCTAGTTTTCGTTGATGACTTGGTGAATGACAAAGCGAAAAATAAATGTGCATCGATAGCCGGAATTTTGTGACTACTACGAATCATTTATTAAAAGTTCTTGGTCTGGTAGTTAACTATCCGCCTTTTTCCCCTCCTTTTTCACAAACGCCAATAATATTGAACCTTTAAACATTTAAAACTTGAAACTATAATTTTTTTCCTTACCAGCGTAAACGACCGGACAAATTGCTCGGCCATCTAAGGATTTGACTGGACAAAACCTATTTTTGACCGGATATTGTCCGTTGACCGGCCGTTATTTGAAGCCCTGTTCATCTGTCGAGTATTCCGTGTCCGCGAAGAACCATCTGAATCCTATTCTTCTTCTTCGTTCATTCGTTTTAGCTCCTCTCGCACCAACTCGATTTTTTCTGCGGTGAACACTGCTTGACTTGGAAATCTCGAGCCTTCTGAAACCTTTCTTTCAAAAATAGCTTTTTCAACCCCATTTCACCATGAAAGCCCAGCCATTCCACAGCTGACTTGGGGCAACCCTTTTTTTGATGTGAAATCACCATTCGTCAAGTGCAAAAATGCTTGCAACTGGGACATTTGATGAAACCTGCAATGTTCTCCATTATTCTTTGGAGTATTTTTTTCAATTGGATAAAACGTATGGGGGGGCAAAAAAAGAAAGGTGTCACGCACACCTTTTATTCAGGACAGAGAAGCTTCACCAAAATCTCCAGCGGTAGGACCTTCAAAAACTGAGGGCCTTCTTTTGTTGGCTCAAGTTTTGGTTGATTGCTTTCAATTACTTCAATACACATTCCTTTCACACAAGGTTTCATCACCTTCAATGAGCGAAAAGTATGGCACCTGTTGCCTTTTCCCGTCCTACTCTGTCACCTCCTGCATTTAATTGAGGTTGCGGTCATCGATGAAATAGTAAAACATCTGCTGATAAAGCTTGAACCCTCAATCTCTTGGTTTTGGAGGTTCTGGTGGTTGAAATTTATCTCAAAATTTATCGCTTCTTGGGAATAAAAGGTCAAGGTGAATTGGAAAAAAATCCTTGTAAACGATTCTTTGTTGTTTTGAATATTTTTGAAATCTTCAAGGTGCCTCAAGACAATACTGCAGAAAGCTGTTGCGAATTTGAGAAAATATATCTGCCTACAAAACCAATAAGACGCCTCTTCATCTGCGACACTTCAGCACTTCTGCGTGCTTTTGAAACTTGTTTTTCGATCTCCTCACCATCCGCAGTCTTGTACTGTAAAGGCTTGCAATTTTTTTTATTGAATTTACGGCTTTCGAATTTTGGCTGCAAGAGGTCGTAGAAAATTGCTGCAAGAGCATTGAAGAGCGGCGACTCACAAACGCCACCATATTTTTGGAAGGTGAGGCAGGGGTCGAAAACTTGCCTTTTGATTCTTTCTTTTCGACATTGCCAACAAGTTTTTTGTCTTCGAAAATGATTTTAAAAGGTACTTTTTTTCCTTTCATCACTAAAAGCAGATTAAAGAAGGTTGCTTTTTTGTTTTCATCACAAACTTTTATTTAAAGGTAGTTTGCTGCCCCACCATTCTTTTCGAAGAGTTCAAGCAATTCAGATGCTTTGATGAAACCTTGTTGCCCCGCCATCATATATTCAATTGGCAGCCGAAAGCGCTGACCTGGGGGTTGCGATGTCAGCTGTGGAAGCAGTGAAGTGAGGACACACCTAGGAGAAGGGGGAACGGGTGCCACCCATGGAATGAGTTGCTTCAGCGCCCCAAAGAAAGGATGGGTGCTGGAAAGCATGATTTTGTGGGTGGCCCCCATGCCCCCCTCTCCTGTGTGTCAGGATCCTATCATGGCTCCTTAAGGATCCTGCAAGATCCTATGTAAGATTTGGTAAGGATCCTGTAGGATCCTGCCCAGGATCTTAAAAATAGTCTACCTCAATTTATAGGATCCTATCTAATGTTTTGGATCTTATACAGGATCCTACTTAATGGTTAGGATCTTATACAGGTTCCTACCTAATGTTTAGGATCTTGTACAGGGTCTTACCCAATGCTTACGATCTTAAACAGGATCCTACCAAAGGTGCATGATCTTATACAGGATCCTACAAAATGTTTAGGATCTTATTCAGGATCCTCGTAAATGTCTAGAACCTTACACAGGATCCTACCAAATGTGTAGAATCTTATACAGGATTTTACCCAAGGCATAGGATCCTAACCTGAACACAGCATCTTATTCCACTTCTTGGATAAAGTTGTACAACGTAATTGTAATCAAATCTCTGGATCTTCTATGCTCACATGCAGGGTAGTAACGTATTCACTGTATCTACTTCCAGGTAGATTCCTGTCTTATTTTTCAGACCTTTTACATTTGCATTAATTTAAAAACGACAGAAGTTGATTATCCATTTTTTCATTATGCCTTATAACAATATATTGACCACTTATGATAACTCTTCAACATATAAGGCAGCTTTTGTTTACAAATTTAACCTCAATATTAATTTTGAACATGCCTTATTTGTAATAATAGCTTTACCAAATACCATCCTATTATTTACAACACGACGTTAATATTGATCTGTGCGATGCAGATTATAATATTGATCTGTGTGATGCAGATTATGTCGGCTATACAGGCCGACACCTTTTTCATCGTGTCGCTGAACACAAAAATTCGGCAATTGGCAAGCATTTTCATGAAGCGCATGGTAGGTAGGACGGATCGTTTGAATGAGAGTCATTTTAAGATTCTGAGAAAGTGTCAGGGGAAATTTGATTGTTTAGTGTTTGAAATGCTTTATATCAAGAAATTCAAACCTAATTTGAACGTGCAATCGGACTCCATACGTGCGAAACTTTTTGTTTAATCTGTAAATTATTTTCTCTTATTGTTCGTTTTAGTATTTATAGAACCTATTTTCATACATTCTTGACTTGATAATGACGTTATGTTAACGTCGAAACGTCGTCGGTTTTAGCTTTTATAGCTTTTTATCGTTTTTAACCTTTTTTTGAATCTTACAATGTTATTAAGAAACGTTTTGTCGCAAGTCACTTCTTCTACGTATACAACGTTAATAACTACTCCTTTTTGCACCCTAGTCTTCTACTCGTTCCACAAAACGCATCCCCGAAAAATGGAGTCACGCAACCTACTGTGTGACACTACCCCCTCCTGTAAATGTTGTCCAACCCGGACAAAAATGCAATGTCAATCACAGTCAACTCATAATGTTCAAATGTGACAATCCACAACATAATCACGGAGGCATGCTGGGGGTCTTCTATCTCTTCTGGACCTTCTTGGGCCTGGCCCACTGTCAACTGAACAATTCTGCAGCGGGTTATTCGGAAGGGCCACGTTTGTCATCACTTCTGTTGGCTCACTTGGGGCAGCATCCTGCACAACACCAATGGCAGATGCACCTGGGCGATGGGGAAAAGGTGCTGTCAGGCGTGATTCAACTGGTGCTGTTCCTGTGTCAGACCAATCTGTACTCTCTAACCCCTGGTAACGATACAACCGGTTGTGATGAACCACTTTGGACCTTGACCGTGGACTCCGCTGAATGCGATACACAACATCGTTGATCGTGAAGTAACCACATATGGTCCCTCCCAATCTCTGGTTAATTTGGGAGAGATTACTTTCTTTCTCTTTGGGTTATAAAGCCCCAAGTAAACAGGCTAGCTTCTCCTCCGGTTTGATAAGGTCTCTTCATCTGCTCACTGGAGGCCAACGAATGAGTGCAATCAAAGCCTTATGCCATCCCGTCTGAGAAATGGGAGGCACTGTAAGGCACCCTGACAGCTGCAGCGGAAGGGGTATTTGGCCTAATGAGGAAAAGAACCAAGACTGGTTTGCTGACAACAGCATACAACTTGATGACCTACTTGCAAGAAAGAGAGAACTCAAAGCGGAGGTTCAGTGGAAGATGCATGAGGTGAAGAATGCCTAGGGGCTCCAGAAGGCTGAGGAGCTGCAGTGTCTGTCAGATACCAACAACTCCCGTGCATTCTTCAAAGCCATGATAGAGGTCTACTGGCCTTCGAACCAGGGAACAACTACACTCCATGAAAGATGGAAGCGACCTCATCAGGAGAGCTCAGCTCTCACTGTGGATGAAACCACCTTCGATGAGCTCACCAGGCTCCCAACCCGATTGGAAATGGACCAAGCACCCACACTTGCTCAAGTAAAACGAGCCATCACACAGCTTAAATGCCACAAGGCCTCCTCACCTGATGGAATACTGGCAGAGGTATATAAATACAGCGGAGGTATATAAATATGGTGGAGACACACTGGAGGAGACCGTCCTCTCGTTAATCACGGGATTTGGAGCCAAGAAACGTTGCCAAATGAACTGAAAGACAGCCTCATCATTGCCATCTTCATGAAAGGTGACTGAGCCGTCTGCGACATCTACAAAGCCATCACTCTTCTCTCGACCTTTGGCAAGATCATCGCACAAATCCTGTTGAACTGCTTGATCCCCCTCATGGAAGAAGTCCTGCCTGAGACTCAATGTGGAACCGTTGACATGATCTTCACCATCCAGCAGCTCCAAGGCAAATGCCAAGAGCACAATAGACCTCTCTATGCAGCTGTCTTTGACTTAACAAAGGCTTTTTGATTTGGTGGACTGAGATACCCCCTGGAAGATCCTATCCATCTATGGCTGCCCTGACAAGTACATACGGATCCTGTGCCTGTTTCACGATGGCATGAAGGTCTCAGTGCTCTCGAAAGGTATCGAAACTAAACCATTTGAGGTCAGGACTGGTGTCTAGCAGGGCTGCCTAATTGCCCCAACCTTGTTTCGCTCTTCTTGGCTGTCATGCTAGAACTGACGAGTGGGAATCTACCGTCTGCTGTAAACATGTCCTTCTGTTCTGATGGCAAAGTCTTCTTCCTGGCTCTCCAACGTGCTAAAACTAAATGCTTGCAACTCTCAGTGGTTGAGTTCCAATATGCAGATGATGCAGCAGTCTGCTCGACATTGGAAAAGTAGCTTCAAACCATCATAGACACCTTTGTCACTGCCTACGTGGGGTCAGGCCTATTGCTAAACATCAGCCTGCCCCAGGTACCCAACCACCACCGACCCAAAACAACACCATTCACGGTGAGTGCCTGGAATGTGTACAACATTTTCATTTCCTTGAGAGCAGACTGTAGGCCAATGCAAACGTCAATGAAGAGATCCAGAACCATGTAAAGCAAGCCAGCACTGCCTACGGCAAACTCTGGACAAGGGTCTTGGACAACAGATCACTTCGTACAAGGACTAAAGTGGCGGTGTATCAAGCAGTGGTATTGACTACCCTGCTGTATGGTTGTGAGACATGGATCATGTATAGGTGGCACATCAGTGCCCTGGAGAAGTATCACCTGCACACCCCCCCATATCCCGTGGGAAGTGTGCAGGATGAATGTCAGCATCCTTGATGAGGCAGGCCTCCAGAGCATTGAAGTGCCCATGGCGAGGCACCACTTTAGATGGGCTGGCCATGTGATGAGAGTGACTGACACAAGATGCCCGAAGCGTGTGTTCTTTGCTGAGCTTTCCAAGGGAAAGTGCTCCCAAGGAGGGCAGAGAATGCACTACAAGGACGTCCTGAAGAACACCTCCAAGAGGAGTGGCCTTAATGTCAAGAGCTGGAAGGAAAATACCCAAGATCACTCGGGCTGGCAGGCAGTTGCGTGCAGTGGTGCAGAGGAATGCAAAGAGAAACTCCGCACTGAAGCTATAGATATAAGCGAAAGGAGAAAGAGATTGCCAGGGGATTGACACCATACTCTGCAACAAGTGGCCACTGATGATGATGACGATGACAACTAAGTGTTAAATTTCTGCTCACCAGGTCTGGTCAATGAAACACTAGATGGAATGTAAAGGAACCAGGAGAAAGAGTTAGCTGACCCAACTGAAGCAACTACCTTGGGGAACAAGATCTGCTCAGAGGAATTTAGTCACAATGAGAGAGAGTCTTAGCTACAGGAAGTTGAGCAGGAGTTCAGGGCGACAGAAGTTCAAGAAGGTGCCAACATCACTGTGGATAACATTAGAACTTCAGTAGACAGGATGGCAAATTGAATGGCAGCCGACCCTGAGCTAGTTCAGAGGTACTGGTGTAAGAAACTGACAGGGATCCACCCTACATTTCAAGAATACCTGCAAGACTGTGTACACCAAGGACATGTACCAGAGTGGACGGGCAAAAGGAAGAGCAGTGTTGAAACAGAAGGACTCAGCAAAGGGTGCTCAGGCCAAGAACTACCACTCTATTGCCTGCCTACTCGTGATGTGGGAGCTCTTAACAGGAGTAATGGGAGGGAAGTTATACCAACACCTGGAGAGGAATGGACTGCTGGCAGATGAACAGAAAGGTTGCTGGAAGGGGTTCTGAAGAAGAAAAGATCAATAGCTCATAGACAAGGCAATCCTGAAGAACTACCCGAGAAGGTTTGCAAACTTGTCAATGGCCTGCATAGATTACAAGAGAGCTTATAATATGGTGCCACATTCATGGATGCTGAAATGCCTGGAGATGTTTGGGCCAGCCAAGAATATGATCTCTATAATCAGCAACAGCACGGTCGACTGGAAGGTGGCTCTTGGGCAGCTTGACATCAGAAAATGAATTTTTCAAGGACACTCCTTGTCACCACCGCTGTTTATAGTAATCATGCTGCCACTGACCCCAGTACCACGAAAGATGAGAGCTGAAAACAAACTGCGTGGCAAAGGACATGAATCTCATTAACTGCCTACTATTCATGGAGGATCTGAAGTTGTATTGAGCCAGCTTATTCGATTGGTAACGATTTTCTTACAAGACATGAAGGTGGCAGGTGTGCTGTCCTGGGAATTAGAAGAGGGAGACATGTAGGCAGCTGTGGAATGACCTACCAGATGACTGACACATCAGGGAAATAGAGGGAGAAGGCTATAAAAACCTTGGCATTCTACAGCTGGACCAGACTCTCAACCCCAAGATGAAAGGCAATATAGCATTGGAGATGTCACGAAGTTGTGCAGATCCAAACTGAATGGAGGAAATCTGATCAGTGGAATCAATACCAGAGCTGTAGGCTTAGTATGCTGCGGTGCACTGGACAGTGGAAGAGCTGGTCAGCATAGATAGAACTAGGAAGATCTTACCAGTAAACGCATGACTGTATCCGCTGAAGAAAGGAAAGGGGAGAGGCCTGATTTGCATTGAGGAGTGTGTTAGGAGGGAGGGCAAATACATGACTACCTAAGAGAGAGCACAGAGTGGATGCTTCAAGCTGCTTTGAACGAGAAGACGATTGTGGAAGAAGAGAATCTTCAGGACTATTAGAGGAAGAGTAAATAAGAAAAAGTTGGGTACTAGAAGGAGAAAGGAGTTTGTCCAACAAGCATCACATGTAGCTTGAGAGGAGCCCTGAAGATGGCTTAATCAGAGACAGAAGGCTTCATCCTGGCTGCTCAAGAACAAGCTTTAAGAAGAGACTCGATCAAGCACAGCATAGGTAGGTCCTCTGAGACACCACTGTTTGGACTGCACAGACTCCAGTGAAACATTATAACCTATTGTCAGTTAATGGAAGAAGCTTGCCCAGAGAGAGTACAGGAAGGTCCACGATAAGGTGGCCCTGCAGGTATTCAGAAAGTACAGGATAGGGTGTGCAGAGAAGTGCTATGACCATCAACCCTTGCCAGTTGCAGAGAATAGAAGTGAGGATAACATGGGACATGACTATCCACAAAGAAAAGCTGCTGAAGCGAAATCAGCGCCGATATTACTCTAGTATATAAAGACACAGGGGAGTGGACACTCATTGACATGGCTGTGCCAGTGGACCAGAATATCATGAGGACTGAGGAGGGAAATGTGGAAAGGTATTAGGACCTAGCATTCAAAATGAAGAGAATTCATGGAGCCTCGAAAGTGACACCATTCTGCCAGTAAAAAGGCTAAATGATGGAGATTTTGCTTCAAGCAGAAACTAAAGTATAATGTATTTAAGAAGGATAAATAAACAAATTATACTACTATGGCTCTTTTGGTCTTGACAGACAGTCAAAGCAGCTTGCAGCATTATCTTACTTAAGGTGGTGTGGTATGTAGATTAGACAGACTTCTTACTGCAGCTCCTCTCATGGCTAATCCTACCAATATTTGATGCACATACACGATTGCAAAACCCGCAGGTGAGGAAGGTGCCTTCTGATGGCTGGGTTAATCTTTCCTTCCATCGTTTACACCTGATCTCGAGGGTTGATGTCATTTCTTTCTGCAAACATGCAACTCCTTTGTTCACTGCTGTTTTCCAACATTATCTATCGTTCGCTGTGGGCTCCCAGGTCTTGAAAGCAATGCCATACTTGGTCATACTGCTCTCGCATGTGGCTTTGTAGCCCTGCTTCGGTCTTCCTCTTGATCTGCTTCCCTGTGCCAGTTCAAAATGTCATTTGAAGGGGTTGGGTCTTTCAGGACACTTCTTGGAGCTGATGTAGGGAGAATATCATGTCCACAGTACAGCAACCAGATCTGAAGCCACATTGGCTTTCTGGAAGAACACGGTCACCTGACCTCCATGGGTGCTTTAGGATGATTTGTGTGAAGGCTTTTCCAGTGATGCTCAGGAGTGATATACCTCTGTAGATATTACAGTCTCCCTTGTCCCCCTTATTCTTGTTGAGGGTCACTATTTTGGCATCTCTTCATGTCATGGGGTATTCCGCCTTGTCTCCAGCAGATGATCAAAAGCTTGTAAAGACAGGGAAGAAGAACAGCCTTGTTTTCTTATACAAATTAACTTGATAAAGTTAAGAATCCCAACTGGTGGGAGGCAGACCAGTTGGCTATTTACAATCACAGCCTAGGAGTTGCACTTTCTAGAACAATTCAAGAGAGAGAGGGAGTTGAACCCATCACCAACAGATTACAAGTTAAATGCCTGAACCACTCAGCTATGCTGCCTCCGAATGTAAATCTTGTGTGGACACCTAGATACTTTTGATGGCAAACCCTGCGAAGCTGCACGTTGCTAAGGGAGTTACCGAACAAAACGGGAGATTTCCTTAAAGTGGTAGACATAGTACAACATTACAGAACAGAGAGCACTCATCTTGTTGTGATTTAGATCTGTCTAAATTGGTCATTGGAATATAATAGGACTGTGAATTTCATTGATCTCATTCCCCTTATCTTCTCAGAAGACCTCTGGGAAAACTCTGTGGAAACATTAGAAATTAGTGTCCAAGAAGAAATCTTCTCCGGGGATGTGCACATGTCAATGCACCATTGAAAGCATTCACTGAGCGTTCAAGTTAACCAATATTATGTAAACATGTTGTGCAGATATTTGTGGCCTAGACAAAATTATAAGGAATAAAATAATTGAGGCATTTTAGATGGGATACTAGCAGGCCACACGAAAAGCATCAAATATCTAATGGAGTTAGTTTCTAAGTAAACTGTGGTGCTGTGTCAGTGGGTGAGTGAATCATGGAAATTTGGTTTTATCAAACGGGTTGATAGAAGTAAATTACCAGTAACGACCACTGGGAGATTTGAAAGCTGGTGTTCAAGAATCCACTTCTTGAACGATCAAGTTAACCTTTGTTTTTTGTCTTTTTGTATTGCCCTTATGTAAGAATGTAGGGCTGATGTTTAATTGTTGGTGAAACGTGTATCATCATGTCTTCCTCATCCTCATCATCATCACAGCAAAATGCAACAATGGCTTTTCTAACATAGCAAGTAAATTCGTGTCATCTAATTCAATTGTGCAAGCGTGCTTCAATTTCCAACTGTTGCATGCTGATGCCATCCGCAAACAAATGCCACGTGAAAAAAAAAAAAATTCCGCGAGTGACTTCAGCAGTTTGCATTTACATAAAACTGGGGGAAACTTCTGCAAAAAGTTAAACTAAACATGGCAAGAAGTGAATCTGCTGAAGAGGGAGATCTGCCTACTTTTTCTCTGGGATTGGGGAGTTTTTAACTCCCAAAAAAGAATCCAAAGAAGAGTCAGAGATGGAAAATATCCTTGCAGAAAGACACTCTGCAATAACCGAGCAAATAGCAAATTGATTAAGGTATCAGTGTACCCCAAATGACCATCATACTTCGGCGCCGCTTTACGGTGGGACGTTTTACGCAAACCCTACAAAAGTGTATATTTTCTGAAAGCTTAATAATTGTAGATTACGATGGTATATTCATTAACACAAAAAAATTTACGGTTTTCCAAATATAGCGCGCTATTTCTCAAAGTACAGAGGTTCACTAATCAAGTTCGTTTCCGGTCGGATTTGAGCGGGAGAACGCGATTAATATCGCTATGTCTTCTTGACACCTTTCTCTAAAAAAC
>BLFK01000280.1:57028-68753 GCA_014634185.1 Astreopora myriophthalma
AACCAATAGCGTAGCTCCATATTTCTGTATATAAACCACACACAACCCACAATTCCTCGATTTGCTCCGACGAAGGGCTAGCGCTCGAAACGTCAGCTTACGAATCTCTTTACGGTGGCTAATTCACATTATCAACTTAGTTGATAAAACCAAATAGCAAATTGGTCTGTTGGAACATTCAAAGGTAAATACTTCAATTTCAAATGTCTTGAAGAGTATTTAATTTTAGAATAATCCTAATAGAGAAAATGGTTTGCCGGCAATGTAAACATCTCAGAGTTTTTCTTTCATGAAAGAGAATCTTGTATTTAATCAGAAAGTAAAGTTCATTTCTCACGCATTTTTCACGTTCATCAGTCAGTTTATTTACCAATCTGAGACGAGATCGTCAATGCATAGCGAAATAACCGAAAGAGAATTCAACAATGCATTGAAGCATAGCAGAGGTAATTTCTCTTTATAAAAAAGTTTAGTTACCTCGTTGAAAATGTTATAAAACAATTGGTTCATGTGTCAGCTGTGCTCCATCAAGAATTGAAGCACTTTTGTGCTCTCCAAACTTCCCACGTGCTTCAATTCTTGATGAAGCACGCTGACGTGTGAAGAAATTGTTCAGTTATTTATATGAACAACCCGGACCAAATCTAAGCATGCAAGTGATAACAATACATTACCTTGTAATATCGCACCCAACTTGGCATATGACATGACAAGATGCATTTACCTATATTGCTAAAATTCTATTGTTTTGTAGAATGCTACATGAAAATAATTTACATTCCCTTGAATGTGAATAATTTGCGAGTAATTTGCTTCAATAACCCCAAAGTAAGACAGAAATTCTGGCATGCAAACTGAGAACAGTTTCATATCATCTTATTTATCCGAGGGTTGCGGTTAGGGTTAAGGTTGTGGAAGCACTAATTTGTTTTCAGTATTCCTGTATTCCTTAAATGGTAGGAACTTGTCATCTTATCTAACATTTTATACATCGTAATATATTTCTTTTCTAGTTTTTGATGACAGTTTACACCACCTAGTACCCGGAGAAAATCACTTAAATCACTGTCATAACTAGCAGACATCAGTATCCGGGCTGTGCGATTTTGAAGCTTTTGAAATTTGTGAGAAAGGTGCTTGTTACAGTTTCCCCACACCACCTCACAATAATCCAAATGAGGCTGAACAAGGCTGTCATATACATTGACTAAAACATCAAAAGGGATTTGATGCCGTATTCATTTAATTGCACCAACAGCAGAAGCAATATCTTCTTGCGGATATGATCATGGTGATGTTCCCACTTTGATCAACGTAGACTTCAAGTGATTTTGCTGATGCTACGTGTTGTAATGTGCTGTCATTAATAATTAGCGACAGACTTTCTGGAATTTTTTGATAATCTCTGCTTTGAACCAATTAACATAAACTCAGTTTTTGTCAGGTTCAAGGTAAGCTTGTTGGCTGATAACCAAGTGTATACTTGACTTAAATCACAATTAAAGCAACCATTTATATACCAGTACTTAACGTCTGCACCAGCGAACGTCAGGCTCGCATCATTAGCGTATATTCTGGGATGTGAAAATGACAGGCAATTTGGTAAGTCGCTAATGTATAACAGAAAGAGGGGAGGACCTCGAACTGTTCCTTGTGGGACACCACATCTCAGGAGTTTGGAGGTTGATCTACAACCACTAACTTGACAAATTTGAGTTCAGTTATTTAAGATTTGAACCATCTATTATTGGACTGACGTATTTATTCTGTAGCACTGTAACTTTTGTAACAACATGTGATCGACTGTATCGAAGGCCTTTTTTAAGTCTAAGAAGAAAACAGCACTGACAAGAATACAATCAATGTTCACAGCCCAATTGTCAGTTGCTTTAAGTAATGCGGTAACTGTAGAGTGTAGTGAACGGAAACCAGACTGATAACGTGTGAGGAGATTATTTCTTGTTAAGTAGTGATATAACTGGTGGTAGATTATCCACTCAAACACTTTGGCCACTACTGGAATTACTGACATTGGATGGTAATTTGTCGGGTCAGTGCGTGCACCTGAATTTTTGTACAACGAAGTGACTCTTGCAGATTTCCATTTATCCAGGAAAATGCCTGTTATGGGGGATTGATTAAATATTACAGTGAGATGCTCTGCAATTAAGTCGACAAGAACAACAACAACAATCTTTATTTGTACTCTCTCTTGTAGAATAATAAATTACAACAATGAAGACGTTGAAAATAATATTAGAACACTGGCAGCCTGGAATAACTATAGGGGCTAGCAGGACCAGGCTGCCTGGCATTCCCATGATAATTTCACTGACATATTATCTAAACCAGTTGCCTTTGACTTGCAAAGTTTAGGCAGGAGCAAAAACGTGTGTGCAGGAATTTTTTTTTTTCAAATAAGAAATCCTCATCAGTACTGTTA
Source organism: Astreopora myriophthalma (assembly GCA_014634185.1). Lineage (NCBI taxonomy): Eukaryota > Metazoa > Cnidaria > Anthozoa > Scleractinia > Acroporidae > Astreopora > Astreopora myriophthalma. The sequence goes on from BLFK01000280.1 coordinate 59,472, forward strand.
AGAAATTCCTCAAAGAGTGTATCAACCTCCGTTCATGTCTGGTTAAGTTTGGCCCAATTTCTATGAAGGGGTTTAATATTTCTGCCACATCTGCTTGATTTGTTTTATTTCTCTCCATTGTATTCAATTTGGCTTTTTACGGTTTTATTGGACTTGCATGAAGTCAGTTCGTTGATAGTTTTCCTTGTTTTGTGTTGATCTCCACAGCAATTGTTAAAGGCATTTTTGTAGTAAGCCTGTTTGGCAGTGTTTATTTCCCGATTTACTCGATTTCTCACTGTTCAAAATTGACTCCAAATAGCTGGTCCATTTGTTTTAATAGCTTTTCTTTTGAGGCGGTCCCTGTAATTCATTTGCGTTTTCAATACATCAGTAAACCTACAAGATTTGAAATTGCACGTCTGCTTAGTCGTCAAAGGAGTGTGTCTGTCGCAGACAGTTACAAATAAATCTTTCCGCTTCTTCGACGTAACGTCAAGGTCATAAAATTGCTTAATCTCATCCCAGGGTTGCAGTGAGAAGTCAGGTCGAAAATTTGCAAAATCAAGTCAATTCCAGTATGTGTTGAAGGTGTGATACGACTAGACGCACTGATAAGTTGTTTCAAGCCAAAAATATCAGTAAAAGTTAGGAGGGTCTATGCATAAGCATTGTCTTTGGATTGCAAATCACAATTCATATCCTCCATGAGAAAATATTCGACACTTTCAGAATCTAGTTTGCCTAGCAAGGTGTCAATGTGTGAGAAAAGTTCTGGAGGTGAATTTGGAGCTGAAGAAGTGACCACAAAAGGTTTTGCATGAGTTTGGTTTACGAATTTCGACCGAAGCAATCTCTAGGAGGTGAGGTCCTTGCGGATGGAATAATTTATGTTTGAACGAATGTAGAAGCATACTCCTCCACCAAACCTGCCATTTACAGACCTGTCCCGGTGAATGATGTCATAACCCAGGACTTTTACTTCATGATCAGAAATGTTTTGCATTATTTACACTGGTTGCCAGTTAAGTATAGAATACATTTTAAAATTTTACTTTTAACTTTTAAAGCACTAAATGGTATGGCACCAGCTTATATTAGCGATTTAATTAATGTAAGAAAGCATGCACGTTATTCACTGCGCTCTAATTCTAGCACTATTCTATTACATCCAGCTGGGAAAATGAAAAAAACGTTTGGTGACAGATCTTTTAAAGTAGCTGCGCCTGCACTGTGGAACGCTCTCCCTACTAGCCTGCGCTACATTGATTCTATTTCAACTTTTAAATCTTGTCTTAAAACATATCTTTTTGAGTTAGCTTTTAGACTTTAGCGCTTAATTACTTTATTATTTAATTTAGTTTTGTGTATATATTTAGTATATTTTAATACTGTAATGCGCTTTTGATCATTGTATGTTAAAAAGCGCAATATAAATTGATAAATTATTATTATTATTATTATTATTATATTATTATGTTTTTTGTCTCGTTAATGGCTAATAAGTATATCAATGTTTTGATCACTTAAAATAATACGAAGTTCATCCCTATGTTTCAAAAGACTAGCAATATTCAAAGTGGCCATTTTAAAACCCCGGCAATTGGGAATTATAGTATTTTGATTGCTCTGGGCACCACAACTGGAAGGAAAATTATGTGTCACCGGCGAATCATACGGCGAATCATGTCAATGAGCAATATTATTTACTAGAGTACTAGCTAAAATAGCAATACCTTTGAGCTTCTTGCTCACAACTTCGGATCATTCACCATAAAGTGACTCCTTGTCGCTTTCCTGTGGACCATTATTGTTTGATTCTGGAGTGATGTTGGTGGAAAGAGTGTTAACAACTTCTAAAGGGCTAGCTCGCTCTTTCTGAAGCTGATCAATTGGTAGACTTCTAAGATGCACATTAAAACCTAAGATTCATTAACTCATTGAGTAATTCATCTTCCAGGGAAGAAATGGGATATATTATCTTTAGAGAGGTTTAGGTTTGCTTTGATGTTGTTAATTTCACACCAGAGATTGCTCAACTTACTTTTAAATTCCGCTCTGTTGACATTCTGTTCCACTGTTGCCTCTTCTTCCAACATGAAGAATGCTCCAGCGTTTGAATTGAGATGCTCATCTGACTCCGCTCATTGGGCTCATTATCAGTTCTTTAGAAAGATTGTCCAGAAGACTTTGTTTGAAATGGGTACTCTTCTTATCCTGAATCTGTAGTGTTTTCGTGCTGTGATAAAAGTTAAAAAGTTAGCTGTAATGTTTTCCATCTTGAAAACAGTCGACGATGCGTTGGTAGATACTTGCAAATCATCTGCCCTAACATTCAATTGTTTAGCGAGAAATGCCTATAATTCTTCGCTGTTACCTTGCCACTTGAATTGGTTGGTGGATTTGTTTCATTTCTCGCGATTTGAAGTCTCCGTTGGAACTCTCCGAGAAAGAAGTTGAAGATATTTTATATATGGACCAGACGGTTTGACGTCATGTCTACTTAAGGAAGTAGCACCTGAAATATCAGAAAACAGGCAGTATCTACTCGGAAATGGAGAAGGCATTTGATTGTGTACCAGATTAAAAAACTGTTAGTTTTCAGGTTTCCAAAACCCTTTACTAAATTGGATAGGCGATTGCCTTATTGATAGATGCCATTGAGTGACTGTCAATGCTGTCTCCTCAGATTGGAAGTTTGTTTCCTCTGGTGTCTCCCAAGGTTCCATAATTGGGCCAATACTATTTGTCATATATGTTTAGACATGTATGTTGGCACTCTATGCCAACGATGCTAGATGTAGCAGAGTGATTCATGGTCAAAATGACTGTGACACATTACAAGCAGCCCTATCTACTATACATAAATGGACTGAGGTCTGGGGTATGAAAATCAGTATTAAGAAATGTAAGAATATTTGTACAACAAATAAAAAGAACCCTCTTATTAATGCTTATATTCTTGGAACCGAACGTATCCCACTGACAAGGGAGACCAGGGAGTGATAATAAGTCATACGTTATGCTGGCATAATCATGTTATCGCCAACGTAAACACTGCAAATAAGGTTTTATTAAGAGAAGTTGCAGTACTGTATATACAAATTGTATATACACTTGGTTAGGCCTGATATTGTTAGTTGTACTGTATGCATGTGAGGTTTGGTCACGTCATCAACAGTTTTTGTTCTAAATGATAAAAAGAGTACAGTGAAGAGCCATGAAATTAACTATTAAAACTATTGAAAACAAAGCCTGCAAGAAAAGCAAATTTGGCATTCGGCCTTAGAAACATTGAGACGAAACAATGAGTTGACAAAATACAGAGAAAACCTTCTGCTACTGGCTCCATAACTGACGTTCCAAAATGTAAAGTTCAGTTTAGCTTTTCAAGTTAGCTGACTTCTTTTTTCAACTCAAATTGCGTGACTTAATTATCACGCAATGTAAATTTGAAAGTAACAAGCACCAAGTACTGAACTGAAAAATAGCATAAATTCTTTGTTTGCACGTGACGTCGGCATAAATTAAGAAACCGGAAGTCGGCCATGTTGGGGGATAACCACGCACGTGCTTTGCAGAAGCCGGTATCGTTTTACAGTCGGTTTCCCTTATTAATATGCCACATCTTTGTGCTGTGTTTGGTTGTAGCCACAATTCAAAACGAGAGAAGGGAAAATTTCAGTTTTTTCGATTTCCTTCTATATTGTTGCATCAGGGAGAGGAAACGAAAAAATTAAGTGAAGAGCGGCGAAGGCAATGGCTGGCGAACATTAATCGAGCCGATCTTGATGATGCAAAGGCTGATCATAGTCGGGTTTGCAGCGATCATTTCATCTCAGGTAATACAATTTTAAACGTTATGAACTAGAACTAGAAAGATATTTGCAATTTCTCCGTTGGCAATCAAACATTTGCCGGTAATAATGTCTTTTTTTTTCCTTACGCTCCTTGTTAGGTTCTCCGTCAGCACTGTACGATAAAGCAAACCCAGACTGGGCTCCAACTCAAAACATGGGACATGACAAAATAAAGAATTCGAAAATTGCTTCTGATCGCAATGCAAGAGCTAAGGAACGCGGCATTAAAAGAAAAAGGGCAGAAGTGGCGGCACAAACACACTGTATTGAAGCGGAGCCTTGCAATGTTGAGCTGAATGAACAACCGGAAGAAGAAACCACCGAACAACCGCATGGTACACAAATATCATTCATTACAAAAATTTTTGTTACAGTATATTGACTTTTTACTGAGATAAATAATATAACAATTCTGATATTAAAAATATATTATTTTAGATTGGAAACCGTACTTAACTATGAAGACAAATATGAACACAAAAGACACACATATAAAACTTAATCATTAAGTATTTTGTGTGTCTTTGAGGGGAGCGGCTCCCCTCAGATATTACAAAACCTTTTCAAACTTTAAAGATAGCTGAGAAATGTCTGTAGTTTAAAGCAATTCTATACAACTCAACACTGTGACCATCCAATTACACAGATCCGGCCTTTCCTGACACAGACAATGAGAAAGGCTGTCATGCCATGGTTACTACATGTGATGCAGAAAGCCAGACAACCCTGACAATGGAGGACATGGAGAAAGAGGCACAATTTATGCAAAACTGTACATTAGAACTTAACCAGTTAAAGTTGCAACTTTTAAATGTTCAGATTTCTGAACAGGCATTTCGTGAAAATAATGACAAAACTAAATTTTATACTGGTATTGCCAATTTTGTTTTGTTAACTCATGTCTTTAATTTAGTTGCTAAACATATCAAACATACATCTACAAATGTCCTCCCTCCGTTTTTAGAGTTTACTATCACATTAATGAAGATTAAGCTGAACTGTCCTTTTCAAGACTTAGCATACCGATTTGGGATTTCTGTTTCAACTGTGAGCAGGATATTTGACAAGTGGATTGATATCATGAGTACACGCTTACAATTTCTGATACTGTGGCCACAGAGAGAAGAGCTTATAAAAACAATGCCATTAGTCTTCAAACAGAACTTTGGAAATAAAGTAGCTGTAATAATTGACTGCTTTGAGGTGTTTATAGAGAGACCATCAAGCTTGATTGCTCGAGCAATGACATGGTCAAATTACAAACACCACAACACAGTTAAATTTCTCATTGGAATCACCCCTCAAGGAGTCATATCCTTTATATCTAAGGCATGGGGAGGAAGGGTAAGTGACAAACATGTTACTGAAAACAGTGGTGTGCTAAGGAAGCTGGTACCAGGAGACATTGTTTTAGCTGATAGAGGTTTTGACATTGCAGAAAGTGTTGGATTTTACCAGGCAAAACTTTATATACCAGCCTTCACTAAGGGTAAAAAGCAATTGTCTGCACAGGAGGTGGAAGAAACAAGAAAAATTGCAAATGTAAGGATCCATGTAGAACGTGTAATCGGTCTAGTTCGCAGAAAGTATGTAATCCTGCAAAGCATATTACCAACAGAGTTGGTGAAGGCAAAACCAGGTGAGTCTCTGGCTCCTATTGACAAAATAGCTCGAGTGTGCTGTGCACTCACCAATTTATCAGAGTCAATTGTCCCATTTGATTGAGTTGAACTTGCAACCAATTTGATTCCAGGTACTTTAAGATGTAGTTAATGAAAGCCATAATTTGCTCTTCAATGTCTTCAGCAATTCTCACCTTAACTTATTTTCAAAACACAGCCTTAAGGTGCACTATTGACAAGCAACCATAATTTGTTTAGTTTATGTAACAGATGCTAGTCATCACTAGATCTTAACATATATTAGAAACAACCATAAATTTCAGTTGGCATTTTGACAATGAATGGAGCAGCCCAAAGTGGTGATTTTTGTGTTAGTGGTACAATTGAATAAACATTTTAATTATGATTACCCAGTCAAGTTTGTCTATAGCAAGTTGGACAGATCCAGTCTCCTTCAGGCTCTTCTTTCAACTTCAAACATGACATATGGTACCATTTTATTTTGCACAAATCATTGTCACAGCCAATTAATGTGCTGCCCTCCAAATCTTGTTGACAATAGCACCATGGCCCTTCCTCATCTTCATCACCAGATGATGTTGGGGAAGATGGAATGGCTTGAGCTTCACACCCTGGGCGTGTATAGTACTTCCCTACAATTTCAGGTAAAATGCACTTGCTGAAGAACTCAGAGGAAGCAGAGAGTGCATTTTCCCAAAACTCTTGGTCAGGAAGAATTCGTTGCACAAAGAGATCTCTTGTTGTCCACACCACAAAATCACAATATTCAACCCCACAGATAAATATCTGGGCCAGAACTTGGTAGTAGTAGGCATGACTTTTGTCAAGATGAATTTTACCAAACTCGTCTTTCTTTAAACAAAAGTGTTTCTGGCCTGCAGCCTCAGAAATTGTGGAATGCTTATATGCATAGGGACATTTTATTTCACATACACCCATCCCACAGCATTTGCAGTCAACAATCCCATCAGGAGAAGCTCCCAAGTATGGCCACCTTGGATCAATATTAAGACCACCATCAGAAATTGTTAAAGACTCGTGGAATCGATCGATTTCTATCTGATAAGCTTTGCGAGCCCTGCCCTCATGTTCACAGCCCCACCTTGTGGCCGCAGTTGAAAACTTATGGGCTTCAGGGTAGCATATGGATTTCACAAGACTCTTAGCAGGCTTAGCTGTATTTGTTTTGCATGCAGACTTCAGATTGGAAGCTGTAATACGACCTGCGCGTTGTTGGTACCAAACTTTACTCTGCGACTGCTTCCTTGTTGAAGTTTCTATTGCTTGACACTCATCAGGTGTAACCTCAAGCGATATTTGTTGACAATGCTGCAGCAACTCTATGTAATCTAACTGAATACACTCTTCTTTAAATAAGCTATCTGGCAAGGGCTTTGGTACATTATCAATTTCTTTACAAGTATACTGCTCATTAAATGGTGTGACAAGGGACAAGACTGCTGGTTTCCCTGTAGACCCAGAAATACTTGTAAAAAAACTTTTCTGCTCCTCTGAGGTTGGTGCAGGTGTCCTTGTAGTTTGGATCCCAGGGTTTGATCTAGTAGCCATAGGAGTAACCTGTTTCTCCACCATCAATTCATGCTTCTTTTTAGCAGATGTAAAATCCATCTCACTAACAGGTAAGTAGGGAATTTCTCTCACATGACTTGGGAGAAGCCATTTGTTCTTTTCCTGTGTACATGTGGTAGCATCTCTAATTCTAACACCAGCCTCCACAGCAAAAAGCACTGCCCCCACATGGGAACACCCTTCACATAATCCTGCCATGCAATCACAATGGGCAGCAATAACAGTTCCACATTTTTCTGCCAGAAACCATATTCTAAGTGGGGTGTCCCGGGCTCTTTGTGAGTGATTCACCTGTTGAGGGTAGACAATAAGTCTTGATTTTAATTAAAAAAATTTAATATCCCTTGAAAATTGCAATATCACTCGCCAAAAATGTGAGCACTATAAGTTTAAGTGGTATGTCGAGTCAAGATCAACTATTAAAACAAGAGCATTATCTGAGGTTGATAAAAAAAATGAGTCCTTTGTTTTGCTCTGATCTGTTTGCTTCTCTCGATCAGAGATCATGAGAAAAAAAAAAAACGTTCACTTACCCTGGCGAACACAACAACTTTATCAGCGTCAACAGATCGTACGCAAAGAGTATTCACCCATCCAGACACAAAGAAATTGTATGCGTCCATCGATTTGTAGGCCTTCATTTGGGTTTTTGTAGCCCACGACGTTTGCAATACCAAATAGTTCACAATATCTGGATATTGAACCTTCGGCAGAAGCTCGGTATTTTCGGAGAAATCACTTTTTCTCAACGCATATGGGTCGAAGCCACAAACAGTTATTTTTTCTTGGTACCTCGACTTTGCTGGCCCCTCCAGACCCGCAAAATAATCCGAATACTGAATGTTTACGTCGGGAACGCCCCCAGAGGCAGCCATTTTGAAAGCTTGGTTATCCCCCAACATGGCGGCCGCGTATGACGTAGCCACTTTTGGTCACGTGGTTGCAAACAAAGAATACCCAATTTGCGATTAACTAAAACAATTTGTGGAAAGTAAATACAGCTTGTGCGAAAGGAACGTTCAAGAATAACATTTGCATATGTATTAACGTTCAAAATAATCAGAGGATAAACAATACCTTCCTTGGACATTCATTGACATCAAATGTATTTTCATTTTTGCCTAAATAAAATTTGTTGTCACGGAACGACAATCATTTGCATTTTTGGACAATCCTTTTTCAAAGAAAGACTTTCAATAACACAATTTGCTCACAATCAATTGCATTATTATACAACCATTTCCATGAAGTCAACAATCTTTCATGCGATGAGACAAACATTACAGCCATAATAACATTTTGTTTTTGGAAGATAGAATCTCAATTATTGTCTCACTATTGAGGCATTGTGGCAAATAAAATTATCGTTTTCTGTGGGCACGTTTTACAATCACCTCTCATTTATTTTCCAGAGGCCCTGGTGAATTGTCTTCACAGTCAGCAAAGACCTTTTCATATGCTGAGAAGATCAAGGAAATGAAAGAACTGCTTCATAAACATGATACACTGGAAACCCAGACTGTTGCTGAAATTTTTGGGAATGGAATCAGAGCACAAGAAGCAGTGCCTGCTGCAATATTTTCGTTTATTCACCTGGGAAAAATGTCATTTGATGCTTCAGTGAATTATGCCATATCATTAGGAGGTGATACGGACACGATTGCTAGCATGACAGGGGCAATCAGTGGAGCATACTGGGGAGTTGATAACATTCCTACACTATGGCAAAACAAATGTGAAGCTGTAGATGAAGCCATTGTGTTCGCCAACAAAATCTACGAGCTGCATCAGGAAAAAATTGGAACTGAAAGGCTATAAGTGCAGTGAAGTGGTCGTGGTGGTTGTCATCTGTCCAGGACTGGATAACCTGTGAACGGAATATTAAAACCAAAGGAGTGCACTTACTTGCCCACAGCAAGCACAGAAAGCAGTATATTTGTCAATTATCGTACAAATGTAAGAAGGTTTGTAGTATTGATGCGACTTTTCAATTTACCTGTTAATTGTTAAATTGTTCATGGAATCTCAGATTGGTGAAATTGTTGCTTCGTGATCAGCTTGGACCAAGGGGCTAAATATTTGATCTCTCAATCTTCAATCTTGGACGACAATTGTTGGGAAGTTATGACACAGCATTATAAAATATACATCCCCTCATTCTATGTTCCATAAATGAAGAAAGTTTTACTTGCACCCTCCCCCCCCCCCCC
>BLFK01000280.1:68764-88764 GCA_014634185.1 Astreopora myriophthalma
CCCCCCCCCCCCCAATACAGTGTTGTTTTACAAAGTACCTAATGCTAGCCCAGCTTTTGGCATGCTGTTGTCAACATTGAACATTGGACTAGGGAAGGGAGGGGGGTTGAGAATATGTTAGGCTTGCATGTGCACATCAAATGGCATGTTCATGCCATTTTTCCCAATAGCTTTGTCCAAGACTGTGGTCCCGAGCTGTCTGTGTTAAGGGCTGGTTTTCACTAACATCAGAATTGGACTCAGAGCTGTAAGCAGCCATCAAAGCACTTATGACCAAGTGAAAACCAAACAACAAGCCCTGTCACTTATGATCTAGTGAAAGCTGCATTGTCCGAGTTGCAAGCAGAAGTGGAATAATATTCAAATTACAATGGTTGCTCTTGAGCACTTTGCTTGGTTTATTCTTCCGCTTCTGCTTGCAACTTGGACAGTCCAGTATGCGATGGAGTCAGGGACAACAACAACAACAACAGCAACACTCTTTATTGACTCGCACTTTAAATTTATTACAAGAGAATCATGCAATAACAGGAAAAGGCTAAAGGAACCACAAGGTTTTCAAGTCAACCTCTTTGGAAGTGATTAAAGAAAACATTCTCAAGACCGTGATGTTCGATTTTCATAAGAAGGCAACACTGTACTCTTCTAATTACGACTCTGACTCTGTTGCTAGCGAAAACCAGCCTTAAGAGGTGGCAGGGTGAATACTGAGAGTCGTGGAAACCTGGTACCCACTATGTCAAAAGGCAGCCCCTTGAGTTGTTCTTTCTTCCCGAGAGACCTGGCATAAATTTCGGAAAAGTTCGAACTTGAAGATAACCCCAAAGGATCACTAAATTATGGTCATTTGATGGGCTGGCAGTGTAGCTGAAGCTGATTTAGTCAACTGTGAGTCATAGTTGTTTCTATGTTTGTTTTGTTTTACAAGCCCATATCTAGCATTAAAGTTGGAATGCCAGCTGCCATGTGTGGTGAAGGTATCTTTTGCTGTTGCTGTCGTTGTGGTTGTTTTGTAGTCCTTATGGGTTTATGCTAACATGGAATATCTATGAGACAGTAATTTTTTTAAATTTATTTATTTCCACTTCCACTTAACAAACATAAATACAAAATGTTTAACAAAATAAGTACAGTGAATGAAGAAGTGGAAAGGGCAGCCAGAATCTGTGAACGGAAACCGTTGCCCCAACTGATATTGCGCTTGCAGCGTTGATCGTTGTTTTGCTGTTGGATTAAAATTACGACATTTCGTCACATCCTGATCTGTGGAGACATTGACCTAATCCTACGAAAGAAACTCCTCCGCATAAATATAGCGACAATCAACATGACAGAAGTTATTAAAAGCGCTTCGTCTCCCGCCATTTTTGAAAGTTGCGCGCTTTTTTAATTTGAATAGTTAATTTAGTGGCTCAAATTCTGGGTTAAATTTTGCAATGAAAACAGATGCCAAGTTTAACTAGTAAATGTCGGTCTGTAAACAAACACCAACAAAGAATGTTCAGCAAGTAAATTGGCCTAGTGAAAACACAACCATAATCAGCCTGGAAGAAAGGAAAACAAGTCATGTGAAAAATAAGACGTCATGAGTGGCTTGGCAAGTATTTTGACTGTGATGAGTTGTGGAACCTCAAACAACACGATTAATATTCGCTGACCTTCTGAGCTTGAATTTTGGACACTGCTGATCAGGAATTTATTTTCAATGGCTTATCAGGTGTTTTGACCGTGCGATGATAGCATGGCAATGTTGAGTTTGAAGATGAGAGAAATGATAAAATTAATATTCGCTAACTTTCTGAGCTTTGCATTATGTACACTGCCTTAGGGATTTATCTTGAAGTCAGTGCATTCAAATTCGAGCAAGGGAGACTGAGTCTTATGGGCTGGCGTGCTTCTGTTATCAAATCCAGTGAGACTTGTTTATAACTTATTAGCTGGCTCGTGTTTACCAGTTAAAGAGCTACAGATCTGGCCAAAGTGCTGCTTATTATAAAGCAAGAGTAAGTAAATGGACATCACGCTATCTTTTCACTTAGAAAGGTCAAAAGATTGTGCGATCGAGTCACTCCTGACTGTAAAATTATTGAGGATGAGCTTCAAAACATGATACAAGGAAATTATATTTCGTTGAGTATAAGAGTAGTAGTATAGAGACGGCAACTCCCGGTGCAATAGGATGTTTTTGGCTATTCTGTGCCTTTTGATTTCTGTGCCTTTTGATTTCTGGTTTTTGCCTTTCGCTTTTCGATTAAAATTTGTCTTTTGTTAGTATACTGCTGTAACTTGCTATTTCTCCTTTTTCATTGTATTCTAAGGTTTTGTAATGTCCATGAGCTAAAGCGTTGATGTCGTCTTTTAATATTATCCTTTTATCGTCTTCTCTTGACAAAGCCTTTTTGTTACTGTTTCGGTGTATAAATTGCGTTCATAGCTTCTTATTAAATTAATTTCTCTTAAAATGTTTGCATCTTCAAAAAGAGCTTTTATGAAGTGAAAGAAACTTATTGTCTTTTTTACAACAGTTTTTTCAATACCTTTACATTTAGAGTGATCTGTTTTACCTTCTATTTCAACATCTGTAATTGTAGGATCGGCGACGGTCAGGACTACTCGAGACGTATCGCGGACGGGAGGGAGAAACTTTACGGAGAGAGATCAACCGATGGAGGCAGTGAAAGTTCCGATTAAAACCGTTTATTTTGCGCCAACAAATATTGATCGATGAATCTCGTAAACTGAAAATCAAAGGTTACAACACACAACTAAATCAACAACTTACAAGGTAAAAATGTGAATTAAAACAACTTAGGAATGCTAGCGGAACTATACCAAACTACAATACAAAGGCACACTTAAATGAAAGACAATTAAAGGCATTATGGCTTACAAGTACATAGTCGATTTCAACATAAAAATGATATTAAGCACGCACTCGAGAAACAAACAATAAAAACAATACTGAAACGGTTGTTCCTCACAGGACTAATTCCACAGGGAGCTACCATAAACAACAAAATAAAAGAAACTCACATATCTATCCCACACAGCAAATGCCCAGGCAGATCTTTGCTTGCTTCTGGCTTACTTATCGGACGGTCAACGTGGAACTGACTGGGCTTAACAGAAAAACTAAACTTTGTACTGACTAAAGGTCAAATAGCACGTGACTGGTGAAATGAACAAAAGGCGAGTCTAAAGGTTGTGTGGGTGACGAAAAATGAAAGAAATACTTGATGAGAAACTTAACAGTAATGTAATCATATAATTTAGGTCTTAAATCTGCAAAAAAGATGATTTGTTCACCGTTTGCTTCATCTTTCATCATTCCGATGACTTTCTTGTTCACGCCTGTCTTTATGCCAGATGGATGCTTTTTTTGATAGGCACTTGTATCGAACATGGCATGGACATCGCATGATATATCGGCGTAAAAATCATGAGTATGTATTTCATACATTAGACTATCTGTGTCTGTAAATAATAATTTTGCTTTGTTATCATACTTTGGCAATATGTAATTATAATAAAAATCATACATGTGTGTCTGATAAATCTAGAACACACATACCTAGATAAACTGGTTTATTGAAGGTTAATTCAGTCAAATCGTTTTTGGCATCTTTTCTAAGTTTGGTATTCAAATCAATGTAAGGTTTCAATCCATTCGTTCTTGTAGAATTTTATGCCTTTATGAATTTTCTTTAACTTAAGACCCATGTTTAAGTACTGCTTAAGGTTTTTCTGTGAATTACATATTTTTCTTCATCCCATAAATTTGGAATTACAGTGCAACGACTTCAACCGGGGCCACCAGAGGTTTTTTAACCAATCAGAAGCCGATTCGTTAACAAAGAATTTCGACTTTTGTTGTTTTAAAAGCCAATCAAATTTAATCCTTAAATTAACTTGTATTTTTTGACCGTGGGAACAGCCGCGGCAGATTCAAAATTTCATCGATAAATATTTCGAAACGGCCGCACTTGATTTACCGACTGTATGTACCGTTTTAGTCAATAAATAAACGTTGAAAAACACAGCGGCTCTTTGTCGAACAAATTTCAATCGATATTGAAAGATACCTGAGCGGTTGAAATTTCAAAACAGAAATCGGCCCTAATAATTTTTTTCTATGCCTTTGTGGTTTGCGTAAGCCAATCATTACAAAGTGACCGTTGGTATATTCTCCATCGCTTGCTTTTTTGAGAAGCAGTTAGTGTTGGATAAGTGCGATATTATGTCCGTGCAACTCAGAATCAATCAGGCTGGTGGGCTTTTCGATAACGGTAGACGTTTACCAAGCTTTTTTCGCGAAAGGGTCTTGGATCTTCACCACGATGGAGTATCTCAGCGCACAATTGCACAGCAACTTTGTACAAGTCGTCGTTGTGTTCAAAATGTCTTGCGTGACTATGATTTGACAAACTCTTGTTTTCCACCACCGAAACGCCACAAAGGTCACACTGTTCTGACTCCAGATGCTGCTGAATGCATTGAAATTGAAAAAATTGTAAACCTAGTATCTATACCTCCGAATTACAGAATAGACTTGTTTTGGATGGCGTTCTACACCCTGCGGACTTGCCTCATCCAAGTACAATTACGAAATTCGTTAGAAACGAACTACTGATGACAAAAAAGAAAATTCACGCGGTTCCGTCTGAATCTAGAACAGCAGAGATCGAGGCCCGTACGAACTTCTTTCTTGATCAGGTCAGTGATTTGGTTGTCAGTACAATCCACTTTTTCGACGAGGCAAGTGTTACAAAAACTACAATGAACAGACGATACGGAAATTCAATAATCGGGACTCCTGCCTTTGAAATCCAGAGATCTGCATCCAATGCAACTTTTACAATAAATCTCTTACATTCCTGTCTGGGAGTCGATTTTGTAAATATACTCGAAGGCGCTTCCAACGGTAACGAACTCTTGTTTTTCTTTGAGGAAGCTGTGGAAATAACGAGGCGGGATGGTTCTGTTCTCCTTGAAAGGGGTGATACTGTTATCATGGATAACTGTCCATTTCATCACGGGAGATTCACAGAAAGAGCCTTGAGGGACCTTCTTGGTGATTATGGAGTAAATCTTGTTTTCCAGCCTCCGTACTCTCCGCACTTGAACACTTGCGAACTCTGTTTTCACCAGATAAAGGCTTTTCTCAACAGGAATCAGCTGTTGGCTGCGAATGAAACAGAAATTGCCATTCACGAAGCATGCGACAGAATCACGCAACAGAATTCAATGTCATATTTTAGGCACTGTGGGTATTTGATGTAGAAAGAAACAAACTCATAAGGAGTTTTGATCTTCTTGTTTTATCTGAATATATGTACCTAGCAATCATACGCGTGTTCAACTAGCTGGAATTGCCTTGGTGCTCGAGAAAAATTACATCTGATAAACAAAGAACTTAGTGGTTTTATCTTTCTTAGAAAATAAAAAAATGAATTTTGTAAGTGTGGATTGTTACTTTTTTTTTGTTTTTCATATAAATATTTCGTGGAAACATCAAATTTAAGTACAAAAACGATTGAATTTAAGCGTGGTTTATTATCTTTTTTCCGAGAAATGAAATTTTCAAGCCTGACAAGTTTTGACAGCTGTCACGCTGGTATGTAATCTGCGATGTGAATTGAAATATAAAATTTTGCGTTCATCTTTGAGTCATTTCCCGCTTTTTCTCGCCATGATGGCAACGCCGAAAAGTGAAGTGTACCAATGGCTTTGTTCAATTTCTAATGGACTCGAACTCGAGCGTCTAGCTGGGGAATTTGAAAGCAGAGGTTTCCGCACGGTAGATTCTTTGAAATACATAAAGTCGTCGGATCTCGATGTCCTGTTTCCTTCACCTCACAAATTGATGATGGCGGAGAAACGAATCATCGAAAGTGAAATAGAGAAGGTGAAGAGCCTAAAGAGCGGACAGTTACCACCACGAGAGCTTTTTCCCGCTTTGCTCCGGCAAGTATCCTACGATCAGACTCCTACATTCACCAGCCCTTCCGCGGCAAATGTTGTCTTTCTCAACAACACCAGCATCAACAAAACTTTTCGTCTTACCGCCAAAACTTCTGAGGAAGCCGGACTTAGAGAAGTCACCGAGCCGCAAGTTTCTACCCAGCCTGCATCATATCTCAAAAGAAGAGAAGAAGATCTCAAACATGACAATGACTTATTGGCTGCGCAAATTCAAAGTGCTAACGACCTGTTGGAGATGAAAACAAGAGAGTTCGAAAATTATGGCTCTGGGAGTAACGAACGCAAAAAGCTATGCTCAGCCTGTCACCTGCCTGGCCATAATAAAAACAAATGCAGAAACGCTCCATGTAAAGGTATTGACTTTTGTCACAATCGTGACAAACATCCGGAATTCCGAGCAGAGATTCAAGATCTGAAGAAAGTAGTTAAGGAGCTGGAGAAAAAGCAAGAGAAGGCTAAGAGCGAATTTGATGTTTTTAAAGTAGCTAGAGAAAGAGCCGCAAACAGCTTCTTCAGTGTGATGCGGCCTCGACTGAAGAAACAGAACTGCATCAAATATGTAGACAGAAGTGCACTTGATAAGGACTTACTCATCCTTAAAAAAGCATTAGCCAACAAAATTCCATTGAACGAAGATGCAGACTGGGAGTTGCCCTATATTATCGAGCGTTACAAGCGAGCTAATGTTGCCATTCTTTCACTAGTGTAAATGGAAGACTGCATCATTTATACCGCATTATGTTATGTTGAAATGTTGGGTTTACATGTGAATACACAATTCAAGTTGTTGCGTTTAAATGTCTGTTTAATTTTAAGCCGGAGAATGTTTGGTCGCTGGGAAAGGTTTGACCGACAATTTTACCAGCTGTATTTTACCGCATAGTAACGAAGATCTACAAACAGCTGTGAAGTCGGATATATTCGTTGCGGATTTCCCTTTAGATCCACATTTTTCAGCTTCCGTATTTTTATGAGGATTGTTGGTTGGAATAAAGGCCATTTCTTGTTTTATAATTGTTTATAAGTTTTGAGCGGTCAGTAAATCCCGAAGTTTGATCGCGGTCGCTTCAGGATACGTGTATTTTACGATCTGTTGCATCTGTTCCCACGGCCAAGTTAAATTTAGGAACAAATCTGATTGGCTTTTAAAACCACAAAAGTCGAAATTCTTTGTTAACGAATCGGCTTCTGGTTGGTTAAAAAACCTCTGGTGGCCCCGGTTGAAGTCGTTGCACTGTAACTTATGAACGTTGTGAACTTTTTTTGACTCGAGAGCTAATGGATATTCATTATGTAGATTATGTAACTCTTTAGGATATTCGAGGTCAACTTCTTATATACATGGTATATTATGCTAGTTTTCTATTTCATCTTGGCTCATCCAGTTAAATCCTCCTGTAGGGAGTTTCTGAGACATAACCCAACCATATAGGTTATCGGCATCTACATGCAGGATATAAGAAGAAGGTTTATTTGGATCATGACTTTCCATATATTTGTTGTTTGCCTTTGCATATCTTTTACTTATCACACTTATACCTCTACGAATACCTTTTTCAACCATTAACGACATGTCGATGTCGCTTAATAACTCCAATTCCTCTTTGGTTATTTTCAAGCAAGCATCCCATGCTAATCCTGGTGAAGTATAGTACCAAGCTGGGTCTAATGCATAGTTAGCCAAGCATATATCTCTAAAGTTTTCAAATACATCAGATTGTGTTAAAACATTGGTCTTATTGTATAAACCATGATAATCTCTAAAATATTCCATTTTGAATGCTTTCCACACCTTTTGAGCATGGGCGCAATCATCATCAGATATGTTTGAATTATTGAGTTTTGAGTAAAATTCATGCTTTTCAGGTAACAGTATGACTTAATTTATCAAAAGAATCAAAGCAGTCATATGGGAATACGCCTTTTCTTAAAAGTAAACCTAATTGTTCTTCATTAAGATAGATAGATACTTTATTTAACGTGGAAATACACTTAGCTTGAGAGCTAGTTTACACCTAATAACTAATAAAAACCTAACAACTAACAATGCTAATATCACATCAGGTAAAATTACAAATTAAATACTGATTAAAAACTATTTAAAACTATTATTACAATATTACCGCCACAATCAAAATTCTATTAAAACTAATGCTACAAATCTACTAATCCCCGAAATTTAACGATCTAATTCTGTTTGCCATTTCTTTGGTGCCCGCTTTTGTTCTAATGTCATTTGAGAGTTCATTCCATTTCTTGGCAGCAAAATATCTCCATGACTTGAGTCCATATTTGGTAGTGTTAACTTTAGGTAAAGATAAAACATATTCTTGGCGCCTAAGATTGTACTTAAATGAGCGTAAATTATTAAGGTTCCTAATTGCCCATGGTGCTTTGTTCAATATGCTGTTATGTATTGTCAGTAGCATGTCTTGAATTCTTCGAGATTCCATGAAGGGGAGTCTTATCCTTTCCAAGAGATGTTGATAAGATGCATGTTTATCATTATAGACATATCTCAACGCCCTTTCATTGACTTTTTCGATTTTTGCAGTATTTCTTTCTCTGCAATGATGCCAAACTTGGTTGCAGTAATAAGAATTCGGTAGTATAAACGAACGATATAATGATTCCTTGGTTTTAGTGGTAAAATACTTTTCAATCTATTAAGCGCGTTTATTTGAGCACTCACTTTGTGGCAAATACTCGAAACTTGATCGTCAAATTTAAGCTTACTATCGAGTGCAACTCCCCAGAGGTTAGTCCTTTCTTTGTTAAAAAACATTGTGTTTTTAAAATTATTTTTTCCAGCTTTCAAAAGGTTTTTTGTTAAATCTTCTAAGGATGCGTTTTGGATGCCATTTGTCTGAAACTTTTAAAGGATATATTTTATTTTTGTTTTCATTAACCCCTTCAGCCCCAAGGGCTACCCCAGTGACGAGTAAAATCGTCTGGCGTTAGACAGAGTAAAATCCCTAAAGTGGGTCTCGGGAGTGAAAGGGTTAATTGATTGGTTTAACCCCTTCAGCCCCAAGGGCTACCCCAGTGACGAGTAAAATCGTCTGGCGTTAGACAGAGTAAAATCCCCTGGCGTTAGACAGAGTAAAATCCCTAAAGTGGGTCTCGGGAGTGAAAGGGTTAAAAGCAAATACATTAACCCAATAACCTGGATAGTTTTTCTCGAAAATAGGAATATGTTTTATTTCTGTGGGGAATTTGAGATCTTTCCAATTGAATTTCTTGAAATTTTCTCTCATTATGTCATTTAATCTTTCTGGATTATTATGATCATGATAAATTGCTGTACTTATTGCCCATTTGAAGCATTCATTATCAATTGTGTTTTTAACGTTTACGATGGCTTTTTTATCTTTTAGGAATTTAGGTAAAGGGACATAAGAATATCCATTAATAGGGTTAAAGGGGTCAATTAAAATATCAAGATGTTCTAATTTATGAAATATCCAACCTGAACCTTTATTTTGAAATTTACTTATTTTTTTTCTGAAAAAAATGTTAGTAATATAATCAAATATTTCTTGCATATCTGTTCCTTAAGTTATTGTATGGACTTTTGAGTGAAAGTGAGCTATAGTTAAATCATCTTTTTTAAATGAACAAGTTTGAATTAACTTTAATTTAATTTATCTCTTATTTCTTCATTTATCAGTGAAAATAAATTTAATCTTATATCTTTTAAGAAAGTATCTGCGTCATAACCTTCTTTACATTCTGTTCTTTACGTTTTTAAAATACCCTTTTAATGCTTCTTCAAACGTTTTAAAGATTCTACTTTTTTATATGCTTCATTAACTTTCCTTTTTAAATCTTTTATACGCTTTGCTAATTTAGAACTTGATAATATGCTCTGTGATGATTTTTTTGATTCAGATGATTTTTTTTCATTGAAATTGTGGTTTTCTATCCAATCAGCAAATTTGTTGATAGACTTGTAAATTGTTAATTTGTTTGGAGGCAATTGTTTTTAAAGTTTTTACATTCTTCTTGACTATTGTTGGTTTGAGAACTGGTACATTTATTCCCTTAATTGGCCAATTTACAATGTGACCTTCATAAATTACTTCTGGCTTCTGGCTTCTACTCTAATTTTGGTATATGTGGTTTTATTTTGATTTGCTTATTGTTTGCCATATATTTACTCATTGCATATTTTTTCTAAGTATATTTTTTCACTTTTTTTTAAACGGGTTAAAAATATGTAAGTTTATTTATTGTGTTTAAAACAATCGTAACAACATAATGAGCAATTTGATTTAAAATGACCAATATTTTTATTAATATGGCAAATGACACAATTATTTTCATTGATAGTGCAATTTTTAAAATAACAATTATTGAAATCTTCTATTAACCCATTTAAAAAATCTGAATCAGTAAAAAAGTCTGCATTTAATATATTATTTATTTTATTATAATTTCTGCAAAATTTAAGCCATTTGTTTATTAAAATACTTTTATCATATTTAAGAGCGACTCTCCCTGAGATCCTCATATCTAATTCTCATCCAGAAATAGATTTCGCTCATAATTCTTCCATCAACTTCACTTGGCAAGTAGATAACAAATATGAAATAATATCAGAGAAATTGAACTTTTTCAAAATTTTCTGATCGAAACTTTTGGCGTCCTGGATTGTGCTCAAAACTTAGCGGTGAGCTCGAGAATTTTGCAAGACTTGCAGCTGTTACTTCTTGAGAATACGGATCATCAAAAGCTCTAAATTCCCTAGTTATAAACAACGACCCTTTGTCTGAATTATACAAATAATTGCAATCATAAGCTTTAATTAGTGTAATAAATTTGATGGCACAAAGTTTCTCTTGTTTGAGCTCTTATCGCAAGAGGCGATTTAAGCTAAGTTCAGAGGAATAAATTGCAAAAGTGGCCCGTACTCACAGGCTCTTCTACACGTCAATGCAAAGTTCCATCCATCATCTGTGAAAATCACTTAAAACATTTGGCCGCAATCTAATTCTAGTTCCACACATGCAATGTGAAAGTTGTGACGTTAGGCTGTAATGCGGCCATATTTCCATTGAGCACGTCATAAACAAATGTTAGTAACAAACCAAGAAATCAGATCTCTTACCCTTAGAATTCCTCTGCGTGGTAAGATGAAACATTTTGTTACCAAATGGATTGCAATAGAAACGCTGGAAGAGTTTCATCAAAGCTGTCTTGTAACGAGAAAAGTCTATTACATTGACACGAATTCTCTGTCCGCCATGTTTTTTCTTAACCGCTGGACAGTTTGGTTATGGGCTCAACAACCTTAACTCTGCTCATCGATCGGACGAGAAATTGATCGTTTTTCCAACAATTTGAGACAAATTGAGCTGCATGTCGTCAGTCAAATTCTACATATAGTCCGGCAGCCAGTGTGACATACCTTGCATTTACTCCCATACAATGTTTTTTTGTGAATTCTTATCAAAAACATACCCCTTAGGAATAATCTGAGTGATGACAGTCAGGAATTACAGGGGGGAGGGGTGGGGACATATTTCATGACATCACAGAAGTAGCAAGTAATCAACATATACAATTTTCTTTCTTGTTTTTATTCGAATTCTTCACTAAAGCATACCCCTTATCAGTCTTATCAATAATCTGAGTGATGACAGCCCGTTACTGTTGGGCATCAGGAATTACGGGGGAGGGGAGGGTAGGCACATATTTCACAATGTCATAAAAGTAGCAAGTAATCAACATATTCAATTTTGTGTCTTGTTTTTAGTCGCACATGATTCAAACTTACAAGACAGTGTTTCTAGGAAGTCATCTGATAGCAAGTTACTAGTTTGTAAATTTACTGGACTGTGGGGTCCTTTGATGAGGTCACAGTACTTGTGTGTTGACTTGGGTTGTAGATTCCTGTTGACCTCATTTTGCCAAAGTAAATAAAATAGTACTCTAATTTAAGTCATCAGTCGATAGCACCATTCCTTGATTCTGACGTTATTCTTGAACACATCTGCATCTCATAAGACTTAACAGTTAATCGGTGACCTCTCTTGGTATAGCTACCGTCTTGGTAAGTTCGTTTAGACATTCATCTCCAGCATTGCACTTACAAAACAGAGTGCACGGCAATTTGCTGCGGCTGCAGCTGCACCTCATGTTTCTGCATGCTGAGGAGCCTTCACAGTTGCACTTGATCAGGGTCATGATGGTGCCAATGTAACACCGTCCGGCACAGTTGTTGGAAGCAACGTCTTGGAATGTTCATGTCTCACATATCCATATTCCACTGGATCAAGAGCAGGTGGATCGAGGGACAGTGCTGCTTTCCAAGTGCCCGTCTGAAGGTGGGACCTCTTCACGTTCTCTACAAAAGCTTCTGTGGTAGGCGGCAGTGCTTGTATGTTAGGGGCTGAAGTTGCTGTATTTCCTAACTTCGTTGTCCAGATCTTGTATCTGATATCGGACATCGTCTCCTCGCCTCTTCGGTTGCCGTAGCAAGCACCGATAAACTTTGTTGCCTGGTCAACGACGTCAGATAACGGCGCATCTAGGCGGCCAAACAGCGACAACGAGTTGGGAGCAGCAATGAGATTCTTCAAGACAGTTCCTTTGCCAATCCCGAAGTATGTAGGTACAGTGTCGCACCCGGGTAGCGCATGGGCTGCTGGTAAACCAGGTATGATACTTCGGTGGGCTTGTACAGTGGCCTTAATGTCGATAAGGGATCTTTGCTGAATCGGTGAGATCATAAACAATGGACAAGTAAGGCGTTCATTCAAATAATAAAAGAGGAGCAGGATAAACACATCTGCGTCGTCTGCAACAACCACTGTGGCACCAGAATGCTCCTTTGCACACATGATAGCTTGTTGGGCAATGATGTTGTCTGCCTCTTCGTGGGATGTTGCAATATCTTCCCTTGCAATGACAACCCCTTTGTGGATCTCGGTTGGGACATCGTCGCTGCCTGTGATAACCAGCTTGTTCTTGGTAGTATGTTGAACATGGAATTCCTCATCGTTGATAATGCCGCTGCAAATGATGGACATCAACTGCTTCTTGTTAGAGGAAACTGTTAGCACAGCCTTCTGTGAGGGAAGAGGCGTGTTCTCTGTGAGCTGATACACCCTGCTTGCCTCACATGTTCTTGCGTCTCTTGTTACACTCTTCGTGCTGTACTCGCGATATCTGTCGAAGATCAAGTAAACATCTGAATCAAGTAGTTTATTCAATAGGAAACCCTTGAAATTCTCCACAAAGTCGGCGATGACACCTTTAGCTGGCCAATGGACAACCCACAGGACAGCTGAGCCATCCAGCACACTTGCCGCAACATTGGACGTACTGCATCGCGATGATGCTTCTTTAGCAAGGCCCTTCTTTAAGTCCGATTTTGCATTGCAGATTCTCATTGCACCAGAATCATGAAACATTGACGTCGGCACAGGAGCCAGCTCATGACTTAATACTTTCTTGATATCAATGTCCCTTGAACTTGCTTGGATGCCTATCACTCTACTATAAATCACTGAGGTATCGTATACCTTCTGCGACCCAACCTTGATATGCTTCTTACTGTCTGAAACAGTCTTGACTTTCTTTGAGATTGTACTCCGGAAACCTTCTGGCCAGCCTTTCTCGAATTCTTGCATTTGCTTGGTACCAATTGCTACTGCGTCTTGAACATTTATTGTGTCATCCGCCACTTGACCACTCACAATGTTCACGATTGTTGGTGGATGTGATGTGGGATCAAGCGGATCAATACACAGCTTGAGCTTGTCTCGGATGCTTTGTCGATCAGCACCATCCAACACGATCCTTGCCTTCATCTCCTCTTTGTGTGTCCTGCTCCAGGCGACTGCAGATGTGCAGACCAAGAGCCCATGTCTTGAGAGTTTCAGGCTTCAAGGTGATTCCAATAATCGCACCGGGCATGTCACTCCAAATGCCGTTCCATAGCCCTGGGACATGGTGCATCACGTGCTCGCCTTTCATGAACTTTGAGAGCTCTTCTTGCCCTAAGCTTTCCATTGAACGCAGATAGTAGAGACCATATCGGGCGTAGTTCACGTGAGCAGACACGAAAAAATATGGCAGCATTTGCTTCACGGCTACCAAATGAAGTGGCCAGTCACCTTCTCGCTCGGCTCGTATGTATAACATCATGATGAAGACAGGCTTGATAAAGCAGTCGACCCACAGCTTGGATGTGTTGCTTGCGCTTGCAGCATGGTCAAGGTGTGTTAGCAGTTCTTCCATTGTACTGATGCTGCCATCGCTCATGGTGCTTCTCAGCAACTCTTCAAGAACTAGCCTCATTGCCCTGATATTCTGTGGGAATTTCTTACCAGATAGCATTTTCGTTACTCCAGCAAAGGTTGACTCCAGAATCTCTAAGAGGCCAGATCCTTGCATCAGGGTGCCAACTGTGCCAGCGAAGCTCATCAATGTGTGCATCCCTCCAAGACGATTGATAACGTCTGAGAACTCCCTTGGATATGCCCACTGCACTTCGACGGCAACTTTATATAGTTGTTGGTCGCTTGTGAAAATAGCATTCTTCTGGCCTCGTTCTTTGGTTAGTCGCTTTGCCTCGTGAAGAGCCGTCATTATTGTGTCTGGGTCGGATGGCGTCATGTCGATAAGAGGGAGATAAACTGCCTTTGTCTTCGGATGCATCGAAACTCCTTGTTGCCTTGTTACCATAGTGTTGTACCCATTGTATTCCGGACACGCTTCATTGTTGGTAACATCCCCCAAGAAAGCTATGTCAAGTTCTTTTGCTCTTCTTTCTGAAAGAATGGCACTGCAGAGAACCTTGAGGGGAAGAACACTCTTTTTAGAACAATTGTCTCTCGACATGTCCGACTTCGAAATTCTCGGAATAGATTCTCTTGTGTTCTGGTCATCATCTGATGCATTCGTTGGCTGAGTAATGAGAATGGCGAGTGAATGTGTTGTTATCTTCCCATTCTGAGAAGATATGTCAGCGTCAAAGTTGTCTGCAACAGCTTGTATAAGCCCCAGACTTCCTTGGTTGATTCCACTTAGTTTAATATCTCTTGTTGCTGCCAGGGCTGCTGACCTCTTGAAGCGCAGTATCTCATCATAAGAACAGGTTACTCTGAAGTGATACAGCTGATTTATTAATGACTTCGAGTCTCTGATTAAATTACCGAGGGCTATCTGCAGATTTGTAGGTTTGTTGGATAGAACACTGGTAATTATGTTGGCTATCAGAAGTGCTGGGAAAGTGTCCTTCAAATTATCTGTTAATGCCGCTAGAAGATCCATGACAGTTTGGCTAGCTGACGTCGACATATCTTCCTTGGTGATTGTTATATCATACCGAGACTGGTCATGATCTATCTGCTTTACTTCGTCACAGATGATTTTGGCGAGCTTCCCGATCAAGAGATCTTGTGTGTCGTCTTCTGTGTCGCCGGTGAGATGCAATACAGTAGACGCATTCTGTCTAAACACCACAAGACTTGACAGTCCAGGTGAGGAGAGGACTGCAATGTCATCCAAAAAGTGATCTTGAATCTTCACAAGAAGGGATCTTCGCAGAAGCGCTTTCCCGCCAAATAGCTGGTATTGCTGATACAGTTCAACTGAATTCCACAAACGTGACCTTTCAACATCTCACCAATGACTTCACCAAATGCAGGGTCTGTATTCTCGTCTTCCTTTGAGGCATTTTTGGCAGCAGAAATAGATTTAGGAGACATAAAGCTTGCCATGCAATTGACATGATATCGCGCATCCGCTGCATGCAAATCACTTAAAGCCCCTTCAACACGAACTCTCACTTGGTTGGCAATATCATCATTGCGTTGTGTGCAGGCTTCTAATATAGACTCCTTGAATGCCTTTTTGCCAGGACCTGCATATGCAGTCCGGCAAAGCACTGCTTTCTTCCAGTGGTCTGGATGCTTCTTGTCTTTCTCTATCTCACACAACTCCCCGCAAAAAAGACAGTTCTCCTTGAATCGAAATACTGGTACATCTGAGCGGCGTTGTTTTTTCAATGGCTGACTTGTTGAAACACTGGCGCAACCTTCTCGTTTCTTGTGACGACTAAAATGCTGCTGAGAAGTGTAAGTGGATACACAACTCCTATGGCACTCGATGGTCAGTTGTGGATTCTTTCCCAATCTATCAACTAGATCAACATGAACGTTGTCCTTATACTATTTCGAAAACCTTATTACGGATTCGATGCGAGCGGGGCCTGCCTTCGTCAGTTCACCTTTGTCGTCACAGTTATATTTCCACTTAAAATAACACTGGCTTTCCATTCTTAGCGGGAACTCTTGCAAGCTACAAAATGATACATTTGGTAAGGGTTATAAGTGTGCCGCAATAAGGCTGCACTGCAGGCTGCAACAGACCTCGTATAATCGCCCAAATTATAACTACAGGAAGAGGCAATTTTTCATTTCTAAGATAAACAATATATTTCTATTTAAAATAAAAGATGAAATCTATATAATATGTCTTCTTTGGAAATTATAAAAAGTAAAATTTAACATAGCCGGGGAAACAAATAAACTAAAACTCAATTTGATTTTTGCATTTTTGTTTCGAGCGTCTTAGAAGTAGCGATTTTAGCTCAAAAAGACTAAATATACAATAAATTAAATCTTCCATTCTATAATACAAATCAGGAAATAACACGCATTGGAGTCAAGGTTCGAGCCTTTGTTAAGAAAAAATATTTACCGTTATTACAGAGAAGCAAGGGAGCTGCCATCTTGAATGATGAATAATGCTTGGGTCCTGGGCACTAGTCTCCAGGCCATAAATCAATAGTCAGTAAATTCCAGGTAGTACTTGCATCATTTTGAGTTGTTTCCTTGATGATACTAAAGTGTGCAGCTCAAGTAATCACTTTTGGGAAAAATATCACCCAGAATTTTACAAAAAACACCGATGACATGGCAAGTGTTATTTAGCATAGGGAGCCCAATTCTATGTGGAAGACTGTCCGTAAAGGGGAAACTAAACGCTAAATATCTCTTAACGCCCAAACCTGGTGGGGTGTCATCAAACGGATTATGAAAGACAATACCAAATACTGCAATAAAATGCAAAAAAACGTTGTATGGAAGCATTTGCAAGCTTATGTGGAAAATAACCATTTGGCTGCCGGACTAATAGTTATATGGTTTCTATCTAGATCTAAAAGTGTAGGTCTACGATGTTAATTTTGAGATAACTAGACTTTGTTATGGAGGGTTGTTGGCGATGTATAGGATGGAAATATGGCGGTATAAGCCGAGTGTCACGACTTTCTCCCTCAAATGTGGAACAAAAACACAGTTGCGGCCAAATGTTTTAAGTGATTTTCACAGATGATGGATGGAACTTTGCATTAATGTGTAGAAGAGCCTGTGAGTATGAGCCACTTTTGCAATTTATGCCTCTGAACTTAGCTTAAATCACCTGTTGCGATAAGAGCTCAAACGAGAGAAACTTTGTGCCACCAGATTTACCATACTAATGAAAGCTTATGATTGCAATTATTTGCATTCTTAAGATAAAGGGCCGTTGTTTATAACTAGTGAAGTAAGAGCTTTTGAATGATCCATATTCTCAAGAACTGACAACTGAAACTCTCCGGTAAAATTCTCGAGTTCACCGCTAAGTTTTCAGCACATTCCAGGATGCCAAAAGATCCGATCAGAAATTTTGAAAAAGTTCAATTTCTCCGATATTATTTCATATTTGTTATCTACTTGCCAAGTGAAGTTGGTGGAAGAATTATGAGCGAAATCTATTTCTGGACGAAAATTGAATATGAGGATGTTACGGAGAGTCGCTCTTAAGTGTATTTTGTTTAAACTTTTCATATAATTTTGATTCAAAGCAATCTTTACATTGATGTATTTGTTTATTGTGGTTGCACAAATGTGTTGTTTTACGACCTAATTGTTTACAATCAGTGCATCTATATTTAATTCTATAATGTTCACAAAATAAATGCAATTTCCTCCTTTACCTTCTTTTTTGCAATCTTTACAAGTATATTTTATTCTATAATGTTCACAAATTCCTTTACCGCCTGTGACTTCTCTTTTACACTGTTTACATTGATTATGATATTTGTCATGTTCACATCTTTTATTTTGTGTCATTATCATTTTTTAACTAAGTATATTTTTCCAAGGAATATTTCAACAAACAATTTTTAATTTAATATCTAATTGATCAATAGATAAAGAAGAAAATTCAGGGTTATCTTTTAAAAAGCTATGAATATTTTTAATCAATTCATTTGTCCTTTTGGTGTAGTAAATATCAAGAACAAATTTTGCTGATATTTTCTTGTAAAAATCACCCTTAATTCTAAAAACAATTTCGCAGTCAAACATATAATCACCTTTATAATCATACAATTCTTTTTTGTATGTTAGAATTAAATTTATTTTAATGTATAATGGAAATTCATATTTTTTCACTTTTTTATAAATGAAATCAATAAATTTGGGTTTTGCTTTTTCAAAGAAACCATTTAGTGTTTCATTATCATATTCATTAACAATCCTATACATTGATTTCATTTGTATAAATTCAGCCATATTAATGAATGTTTTGTAAATTCATTTTTTTACCTAACTAAAAACCAACCTAATCCAACAGCACACATAGTAACAAGAGCAATATTTAAATGATGGTTGGTCTCAAAAGATTTTTCTTCGGTTTCTTCTTTTTTGTCTTTAACATTTGGTATACTTGGTTTATTTTCATTGAAATCTGTATCTAATCCAATTGGTTTACTTACTATTGGAGGTGGTATTATTGGTTGTTGTTTTATTGGTTCCTTTTTATTTACTTTAGTTACTATTGCTGCACTTTCATTAGGTAATATTTTTTTGCTGTTTCATAAATTATGTTTAATACCAACACTTTTAGTAGAAACATTTATATCACCATTTATTCCAATCCTCACATTTTGGTGTAGCCCTTCTTAACTCATTATTACACCCTACAGTACTTTCTGTATTTAATACCATATTGCTTGGAATAAGCCATGTACCTGCTGATAACGAAAATCCAATCTAACCTTTGATTGCTCCATAGCTAATTGAAATCTTTGGACTGATTTTGAAATATCTATCTCTTTTATTGCACTATCTATTAATACCAAAAATTCCCTTCTAAGTTCGATTACAGATCCACTATTAGTAATTATACTTGATCTTATATTTACCTGACTTCCCAATATACAATAAACATAAGCTTTTATCGATTGATTAAGTCTTGCTAGACCTGCTTGTGTCAACCCATTACTTGCATTTGATATAAAATATTCATACTGTGTCATTGTGTTTTTATCATCATTAATATGTTTTTATCATGTTTATCATGTTTTTATCATCAATAAAATATATTGCATGTCCATCTGAAGCTTTTCCACCTTCATCAGAAAATTTCCAATTACTTGGATATTGATAGTTTGTGGACCCATATAACCTATATAACCTGCATAAATGTAAACATTACCTAGTCCATGATTTAAACCTTTTTAAATCTAAAATCACGATTATTATTAATTCCAAACTCATTACATAACCTAGCATATGAATCATATGAATCATATAAATTATATTTTTGACTGAACACAGCATCACCAGGTAATGTAACTCCTCCTTGTATTCCTCCCATTTCAAATAATAGCCTTCTAATTGTGAAATATACATGAAAACGTAAAAAAGATCTTGCTATATTTGGTAATTTTAGGCCATCATCTAGTAAATAACCTACTGATTATTCCACATCCAGTTGTAGCACACCAAACTGCAAAGTTTAATAGTTGATCCCAGTAGTTCATATCAGGTGACTTCAACCATGTATTAGATTCTTTTCCACTGTCATCTTTGATCTTGAAAAAATATCTCTAAATTTAACATTAAACTTGTTTGATTGAGAAACAAAGATATAAAAGGTTGTAAAATTTTTTTTTGGGTGTATCATTCCAAAAATTAAGTGCTGGTATTGGTAATTTTCTTTTTTTTTCTTCTCTT
>BLFK01000280.1:93764-112093 GCA_014634185.1 Astreopora myriophthalma
ACATCCGTTCTGTAATTTCTTCACTTTCTATTTCATAATCTTGTTTTTGTATATTTTCCATTATGTTTTCTCTTTCATATGGTTTAGCACTTTCCAAAGAAACTTCTACTATCTTTTTCTTACCCATTCTTCTTTTTATTTCTTCATTGTTAGCACCTTTTACTTCCTCAGCAGGTTCATGGAGATTTTACAATTGTTTTTGGTACTTTCCCATTTAATTCTCCATTAATCAAGAATAATGGCGTAGCATTTTTAGCAGGACTTCCCTTAATCCCAACTTCAACACGACCGGTTTTACCAATTGTGGCAATAAATTTGTCTGTTTCTGCATTCGGGTGTCTTGCTTTTATTCTTTTAACTGCTTCTTCAAGCTCACTTTCTTTTCTTATTAAAGGTTCTGTTTCATCGTAGGGACCAGTAATGAAAGATGTTTCTGCTCTTGAACTTTCATGATCTGGATATTCATATGATTCTGCATTGCTTCTATCTTCATTACTTCTTGTTGTTGATGTCATTTCTATTTGCTGGCTATAATCATCTCCATCATCACGTCTGGTTCTATCTTGATCAAAAGGATTAATTGGATCTTCATCTTCCATTAATTTTTTTAATATTTGTAATTTTAAATAAATTTACTTGCAACATAAACAATTGTTCAAAAACTCATTAATAATTCATAAGCCCATTACCCAATCAAATGGTAGATAATACATCACGTGCAGTGACTTTATATCGATAAACCTCATCCTTATTAGTATGCGGTGTTTTATCAGATATAAAGACACTGCACGTGACTTATGAATATTAATTATCAACACAGAAACTGACACAACAAATGGTGGGAAGATATTTTATTTATTTCAACAAATTTCACACAGTAAATTTACTTTTGCACCAAATTAATAGTACAGTTGTGAAATACACATCTGGAAAAATTCTCTATTCCATTAGTACGGTAATCTGGTAAAGGCATATTAGACAATACATCATCTGAAACTTCGAATTCAAGATCAGTTGACAGAAGTGACTCCAACTCGTTTTCGCTAACCTCTGCATTTGACCTTTCGCCAGTAGTCTCCCTATTTTCAGGGGGACCTAAAATCTTGCTAACCTGGTGTTGTTGCTCAACACTGGACTTTTCGTATTTAAACAAGGCATTTGATCGATGACCTGCTCTCTCTCTCTCTAATTAACCTCTCCTTGACGGACTCTTAAGTAATCGAGTTGCGCATGTTACCCTTAAATTATGAGAAGTTTTCCTTGGCAAACCTGCTTTCACACATAACTTATCAGGCAGAATCTTATTTAAAGTATTAATGCCGATAGGCACTTTCGTATAAATAAACTCATTGGGATGTGGCTTGAAGTAAAAGGCATCAATTTCTTCGGCTAAGGATTTTATCTTCTCCAAGTACAAAGAATAACAATTGACAATACAAGGAAAGTGCTCTAAATTTTCCACTCTGCAACTAACATGCTTTATCACACGAGGAGTGTACTTTAGGTCTTTTAGACCACCATGAAATGTTTTCGAATGACTTTCATCAAATGCAATACTATTTGAATCAACAATTTTGATGTTGGCATACCTCAAATCCCTATGTTCCTTTGCCCGAATTCCAAAACGTTTACCATTATAAAAGCAAATAGTATTTACTAGTGTTTTAGCCGTTTGGCACCCGAGGAGACCTTTATCCGAATTCCAAAACGTTTACCATTATAAAAGTAAATAGTATTTACTAGTGTTTTAGCCGTTTGGCACCCGAGGAGACCTTTATAACATCTTTTCTTCTTCTGCGGAGATCCCGGCTTTCTCAGCTCTCTTCGTCTTAAAAGCAACTCCATCTGTAGTCAAATCCTTCATTTCAGCATCTAAAACCCGTCTAAATGTATTCAAGCTGCAAAATAATACACAAATGTCACACAAAACTGATACCAACAAGACAGGACAAACAAAATTTATAACAATTACCTGAACTCATTCTTGTCCATTAGCCTCTATTTACGAGTAATGAAAGTGTAAAGCATGTAAAGCATGCAAACTGATTAGTGCTATTTATATGTACTAACTGATAAAAGCAACTAGAAACTGTTTTAGTATAATGAGTATCATATGAAAGACGCTGATCTGGCTATACTCCAAGGTCCCTAGCAAAGGGAACCGGTGATATGGTTTTCTCGAATATAGAAACAGATATTGGTGGTAACTGCTTAGTGAGTTCCGGTAGGCCGACAACAATTAATTGGGTTTTTCCAGGACTTAAAAGGAATCAATTTCGCGCTCACCATTTGCAGATTTCCTGAAGGTCAGCATTTACTGTAGCCATAGCATTGTGCACATTCGAAACTTGAAATTTAAATACAACTGTAATTGCTATCGTATACATAACACAAGACTCGACTGTAAACAACTGAGTTAATCAAACCATCGATATAGATAGTGGAAAGTACAGAATAGAACAGTAGTATAGGGGAGATGACCAGACGAAATTATTCAAAATGGCCGCCGGCGGAAAATTCAACCCAAACTGGTCTTTTAATGAGATGCAATCCTTGAAGGTATAGAAGGGGTTTTAATTAGATGCACTTCACGTAGGTGTACGAGGGCAAAATCCAAGATGGCGGCGGTATTGAGCTTTAAGAGTTTAATGAGATGCAAGAGATCTTGGTATATGAGGGGTTTAATGAGATGCGTGTGTGTATTTGTTTTGAATTGTATAATGTTTTTTTTTATTTGGAGTGAAGTGTATTGAACTCTGGTGGTACGATTCCGCCCAACCAGCCGGGTAGTGTCGCGCTTACATAGGTAAAGAACAATGGAGAAGCGAAGAACCAATAAGAAGGCATGGACGTCCCGGTCAAACGAGTTGAAACAAGCTTAAGGGTTGGTTAGAGAAAACAGACCAAACCAGTTTTCAAGACACAATCTATTTTAATGACTTAAAAACAACCGAAGCATCGAAAATGAAAACTTGGCAAAATATCTACAGAATGAAAAATGAATGAATGAAAAAAAAAACTATAGAAAGAAATCAAATGGGCTCTTTATCTTAGTAAAATGTGGCTATCTTTCAGTCCCGGCGTTGTCAATCAATGGTTTCCGATAATCGATAAAATCAATAATAATCAATAATAATCAATAATAATTAATCGATTGGTATTGGAAATCGATAAAAATGGTTGACTTAAAGTTGTGTGAGTATCGATTTCTATTGATTTTCATCGATTGTTATTGATTATTATTGATTTTTATTGATTATGAAATTTGTCATTTTCTTAAATAAAACGCACCATATGAATGAACAAACCATTCAGTTATCTTTACTTGTTGTGTTTTATGTTAAATTTGTAGCATTTTTACCCCTTATTACTATTAAAAGCCACTTATATTACTAGACTCTGATCGTCTCGAAACAAGAACAAAATTGTCTTTAAGTCTCTTCAGTGTCACTCTCTTCCAGCTTGTTAATTAGTTGAGGAAATTGTTTTTGTCTGCGCTCACTGTCATGCTGCCTGAATATACGCATGCAGGCCAAGAACATACATCTTGAACATTCACCCGTGCAACCGAAAGGGAAGATAGCAGAATAATTGTTAAAAGGAAAATGTAATGCGCTTCCAGAGTAGCATAAAGAAGGCACTCTACAAAGCTCAGAACACTTGCTTGGTATATTAGAGAGTGCAACAACACCATAATACAATGAATCATAGATGCATCTAAGAAAAGCGAAAACAGCGCAAGAAGAAAAACAATGTGTAACATGATAATGATTTTTTCTTCGTATCGCTCGTCAAAGAAATACAATACACAGGGGATCATCCTTGACTTCGCCGAATGTGTTGGTTTCTTGTAGGCAGATTTCTGCTTTGTCTCAGACGGTTTATGAAAAACCTGATTAAATACTGGGGAAAAGGCGAAATCACAAATTGGCTCATCAAGATGTGTTACTACAATTGTTTCATCTGCTGTTTCAGCCGGACCGTCATTTTCCATTGCAGTTGTTTCGTTTGCCTGTCGTTGCAGTTGTATTCTTAAGTCCATAACTTTGTTGATGAGTTCTATTTTAGTTGAACTTTTTTTGAATGTGATTCCATGCTCTGTCAAAATTTCCTTAAGGAGCTCTTTTGATAAATTCTCTGGTGCACCCTTTTTTGCTTCTTGTCTTTCTTGTTCTTTGGCCCTTCTTTGTTTCTGCAATCTTTCCTCTTCTATTTTTTCAAGTCTGGGGAGCATCAGTTTCAATTTGGAAGGATCGATACATTTCTCGCTGTCTGAACCTCCTGCTGGGTATTTTTCTAACAACATTTTCGGATCACACCACTGAATAGCGTTCTGTGGGTGAAGTTTCCACTTCAACCCAACCTCTACGTGAGTCCAACATCTGATGCAAATGGATGTACTGCCCTTTTCCTGTGCGCTGTCTTTCCACTCGAACACTGGGTACGAAGACTTGTAGCTCGGACACCAAAGAATTCTGATAATTTGCCCTATGTTAAGGCCGCTGTTTGGAACCCAAAATGATGCAAAGTCGTCCAAATACAGTCCGTCTGGTGTCTTTTCCGGGCTTATTAATTTGTCTATTTGCTCATAGAAGTCACTTTGAGAGCTTGCCATCCACCTGGAAATTCTAGACGTCTGAGGCCTATAGACTTTTCCTTCTTGCAAAGAAAGAAACTCTGCGATGTGAAAAAAACTACCCTCGAATTCGACATAAGAAGGTAAACGAGAGTAATCTTTCACAGGTTTTGAAGAGCTTTTTTCCGTCTTACGTCGTTTCGGCAAAAGCTTCGGAGCATCATAATCGCTTTTTAATAGAATATCCAAATCCGCGTTGCTTGCTTTAACTTTACTGTCGAATTGCCCTTTTGCTTGGGAATGTTTGTTACATACAAACGTGTAAGTGTCCTTCTCTCCTGCACTTAACTGGAGACCAAGGCAAGACTCGTGGTACCAGTCATTGCAGTTGGGGAACTCACACCCTATCCAAGACGTTTCTTTCGGTCGACGGTAACCGTTAGTCAAATACAAACACTTGCCTTTTCCATACAAAGCACAGTTTCGAGGACCGTCGTCGTCGTCGTCGTCGTCGTCGTCGTCCACGTGGGAAGTGCCTTTGTCCTCATTATTGTTATCACTAACTATAGAGGATGTTGCTGCCAGGTCACTTAAGATGTTATGGTGATTATTTTCATTCTGTTCGTCAAGGGACTGGAACAGGACTTCATTATCGAGACTCAACAATTCTTCTACTTCTACAACCTTTGTTTCGTCTGGTTGAAAATCATCGGAATCAATCCACGTTTCTACCGCTCGGTTCAAGTACACAAGGTTGTCTCCTTCCTTTCTGATTACGTTTCCTTGTATAAGTTTTGGTAGCATTCCCAATAACTCAATGGTTTTTAGAACTTCTTTGTCTGCCATTCGCATTCCCTCTATTATTTCATTTTCAAAGTTGTTCCAGTCGGGCGCAATAGATGGACTTTGCACGCCCTGTTTTTTTATTTTCAATTCCTTTAGTTTCTGTATACGACCAGACAATTCAATCATGTCCAACATACATAGGTTCGATCTTCCTCTACAAAATCCCCGTAAACCAGCAAACAAGTCCTCGCATTCATTCGAGCCAAACATCCATGGCTGGTATACACTTTCGGGAAAATAAATGGAATATATTTTCATTGATAAAATAATGCTGTGTCCAGCTAGAATGAAGTCGCGATAAGTTTGATCTGAGATAAAAGAGGTCTCGGTCTTAAATCCGGATATGTTTATCCACACTTTCCATAGTCGAAGGAAGGACACTGCTGACCATGCCAATCGGGCGCGTTCTCTTATGGAAATATTTGGCTCAGTAAATGCTGTCAACATGTTTTGACCAATTTTTAAGTATGTTTGTGTGCTTATTGTTCTCTCATAATTCCATGGCGCCAGACATTGTTGAACAGAAGTTGATAAAATACGGGTTGCTGCTTTTACGTTCTGTTTGTCTTTAACAAACACGTCACTTTTCCATAAACCTGATTCCAGCCTGTAAGCCTCGTAGGTTTTTATTATATGCTCCAATTGCACTACTTGATTTCCAAGAAATAGGATTCTTTTCACGTTAAGAAGTTGGTTCCTCCACTTCTTAATTAAATGCCTCCAGTCTGGAAACATAACGCTCGGTGTTTGTACGTTGTCGTGTTCTTCTATAACGGAAACAAATTCAAATGATTCATAAGGAATCGTGACCAGATTGCCTCTTCTTTGCTGTTCTAGCGTTTTTAGGAAACGCTGAGTGAAATATTTGCGAAACTTAGAATCTCCATCCGCACCGACGCCGATCAATTTAATGGATTTCGCTGAACACCATCGTAACACATCATTGTACCAAGTGTCGACTGTCAAGTAGTCCTGACCTTTCACGACAGGAGATATTGCAAGCACGAAGGAAGGCACGTGTTCTTGTAAAGGAACTAGCATAAACGCATTGGCTTGTTTGGCTTTCTCGACGTTGCTATCTCTTACAATATCAATAACATCTTGTGCTGATGTTGCAATTACTTCTGTATTTGTTGCAAGGCCATAAACAGTGTTTCCTTTTATTCTTAAAGTGGGAATCACAGCAGTTGCATCAACAGCCAGACCAAAAGGTCCCTTATATCCTATGCTTTCATAAAACGTGGCTGCTCTTTCAATAGAAACCTCCTTTAAAGTAGTCGGTGTTGTCCATGTCGATCTTGCTCTTCTAAAAGAGGTCGTGACGCTTGGGCCATTCAACCTTTCTGATACTATTTTAGCCAACGCAAGGCCCCCATAATCAAGAATGATGGCAAAAAGATCCTTAGTATCATCGTTCCATCTTTTCCCGGACGCAACCCCATTATTTTGGATCAAATTAGATAATATCGATATTAAATAGCGATTGTCTTCTGTTGGATTTTCGATTATGCAAGCCAGTTTAAGGGCAATGTCGGGAACTCTTGTCGTTTTGGACAGTTGCATTTGGTGTTCAATTTCCTGAATTACGGCATCTTTGGAGTCTAACTCTTTTCGGAATTTTTCTATATGAAGCCTGTATTCATCAATCAACGTTGACTGTTTCACCATTACTTCCAACATAGACATAAAAGGTGCAGAAACCGAAAACCCTCGGTCAACCGGCAATAAAGATGGTATTACGTAGTTTAAGGTGGTAGACATTCTTGTGGCAAATTCATCGCTTTCCACCTTGTAAACAGACAACAATGTGGTGGACAATTGCGCCATTTTACTAACGGCAGAGGAAGCCGTAGATAACAGAACGTCTCTGACTTTGGAAACAACAGCTAGCTCTGCTTTAGCCTCTCGATCACGATTGCTCAAGACTATACTTTCAACCGGAGTAACATCAGTGGATTGAGGGGTAGGTGGATTGCTGTGTGTGGGTATGCTGGTTATAACCTTTGCCAATCTGGTACCTGTGTCAATTGCCATTGTTTTTCTTACTTTGGATACGACCTACCAAGTAAAAAGGTATATAAGTTAGAAAAGTAGGAGCAGTTCAGTCAACTTTTTTGGCTAAGGATTTACTAACTGTTGACCTTTAGACCGGGGCGGTAAAGAGTAGAGAGAAAACTGGGGAGGAATCTTTATGCCTCGTACCGATAAAGCCGTTTTACTGAAAGGTTGTTAAATGAAACAAACTAAAATATTAGCTGTTTACACCTTTACGTCAAGGATCTTAACAATAACAGAAATATACCTGCGCAGTCTTTGCATCCTCCACAATACTGGCAACTGCAGCTTCGCTTGGCATCGAAGGTTTTTCTGACATTCGTGGCTTTTTCGTGTCCCTTTTCTCTTGGGAACATGAACTCCTCTTCGTAAAAAAATTGGATATGGCTTGGCAACCTACAGTGAAACATATGAATAGATTTGCCATTAAAATCTTGTTTTCTGCGTTTGTAACGTCAATAAAAAATGAGAAAGATGTGAAAAAATGTGAAAGATTAATGGGAAAGAAAAAAATTCCTGGCTTATGCCCCCTGATTAAAAGAAGGTAAAGAAAGCATAAATCGCTGTAATTTTTTTCGGACTAAGGAAGGTCAAGTAAGGCCGGACAAGGGCAAGGGAAACTTTAATAGAGCCTTTTCCCCTGATTATATACATATCTTTTAAACTACATTGTAAAGTTTTATATTTTTATACATAACTGACTGGCCATGATAGTTGCACCGGAAATGATTCCTGCAGTCGATATGTCATGTTGCTATCAAAACCGTCGCGACACGTGCTTAGCTCCGGGTGTAAGTGCAGTAAATTCCCAGAGGCGAAAGCTGTAGGAATCGCTGTCTTTGCTTTGTTAGCTACGCTCCTAGAAAACCCCGGGTAGAAAACGACGCTAGGCGTTTATAAGCGAAATGGACAGACAAAAAGGCGATGAAAGTGCAATTATTGTAGAGTCGACATCAGCTGATGGCCAACAAGACCCTCAAAACCGGCAACAGGAAAAATTTATCGAGGTTCGTTATCTTTTCACGTTTGTCACCTGTTTTAACAATTTCTCAAGAAGATTTCAAATACTGTGATTTTTAAACTGTCGACTTTTTTGCAGATGACGGTAAAGATTCCACCGGAAAATAAAGACATCATCAAGACGTTCATTCAAGACCACGGAGGCATAATAAGCGATGGTAAGCATTCCCGTACATAATTCTTTACCCCGGGATTCTTTTTTGTCAAATTCGATTAGGAATAAATGAAAACGCTGTCTTATCTTAATTTTTTTTATTTTATCTCGACAAGAAACCTACGAGGAAGCTCAAGAACCGCCAAAACAACCCCCTCTTTTGGCAAAGAACATCACAACTTGGTTGGCGGAGAGGGGAATATCACAAACCTTCTTTGCCAAGAATTACATGGAGAGATCCCAGGGTACAGTCTCTGATTACCTAAACAATCCCCCACAGGAAGTACCGACAGGACTGGGTAAAGCTCCATGGATCATGATGGAGCGTTTCATGAAGTGCGACGACGTAAGGGACGATTTTTTAGAGAAAGCAAGAGGTTAGTTTGAATTTTTTCCGGGAAATTAAATGCAGATATCAGCTGTAAAAACAATCTTGTTAAACAGCTCTGACTTATCAGGTTAAAAACCTGGTTGTCGCGACATACCAATTAACATTATAATGATTGATTTTGAACAGCCCCTGCATGGATAAATTTACTCTTAAAGAATTTCACGTTTACTTTTTTTTTCTCTTTCAGGAAAAAACAAACGGAGTCCATTAACTAAGAATGGTAGCAAGGAGACTAAACCATCCAGCGGCAAGAGGAAGCAGTATTCTACTGCTGAGACTGCTTCTTTGGAGGCAATCTTTAAATCTACTAAGGGGCACCCTAGTGCTAGTATAATACAGAGGACCGCAGAGAGTCTGGAAATCTGCGAAGATCAGGTAAAGAACAATTTACTATCTTAAAGATCAGTTTAATCCTAATTTATAACTTGATAGTAGTTATGTTCGCCTACCCTTTGGCTTGTATTTGACGACATTTTTGTCTTTGTCCAGGTACCATCCAGCCTTGTTTTTATGCGTTTCCATTTGTGAGTGACGAGTTAACATCCAGGACATTTTTTCAGGTTCACATTTAATGGTATCCACACAAGCTATGCAATGTACAGACTTTTCAAATCCATCTGTCGATGATATTCCACTTAGACCATTTTCACTGAGACTTTTTTGAATTTCGCATAGCGATTTGTGAGGAGCACTGAAACAGTAGCAAAATAACAGTAGCCAAATAAAAGAAGCTAACGTGCCCGTGAGAAGATTCGCCATTGTTAAGTTAAATAGTAGGCTAGAAGTTCTTTTATATATCTCACTATTGCCTATAACCTGGCGTTGTCAATCAGGGCGTTAGTTGCGAAACATCCAGGAAGAACGTCAGAAATTGACGTAACAGCCTAATTTTATTAAGAAATTTAAAGGGATAGGCGAAAGTTAAAGTAACAATTTCAATTTTTATTTCCATTAACCAGGTGAAAATATGGTTCCAGAACAGACGAAGAAAACAAAAGCGGCGTCCTGAGACAAACTCTGCCTAAGGCCAGAAGATCACGAAAAGGACAAAGTTTTCACCACACCATGTGGTCTCATATCTTGTTTGCATCTGTGAGACCTCCAGCACGGTGGTCTGGCCTTGTTAGCTCTTGTTATTCATGTTTTGTTTTTAAGTGGAATCAGTCAAGTGAATGAGTGATTTTTTTTTTAAATCGAACCAAGGGAGTGAATGTAGGAGGACATTTTGACAGATCATTTTTCAAATAGTATGTGATTATTTTCCAAAGCGCGTTAAGTGATTGTCTTGCTGTCTGTTGTCCCGCCGGGTTGTCTCGTCAGTTGTTAGCACCGCGTCAACTATTCCCACTATTGTGAAATCGACACAAATCAAGAACCAACACATCACATGTAATTAAGTTTACTACCATTTTCGAGCTACCATGAACAGCAAACTTTTTTCCGCGTTGTTACATGCTTAAAACGTTCAAGTTTGTCCTGTCAAACTGTTGCGTTTTAGAGAGGTTTACATGTCAAATTTTGACAGCTCCGCCTCAAATTGCCTCAATTGAGGCGGAGCTGTCAAACTTTGACATGTAAACCCCCTCTAAAACGCAACAGTTTGACCAGACAAACTTGAACGTTTTAAGTATGTAATAATGCGGAAAAAATTTTGCCGTTCACGGTAGCTCGAAAATGGTAGTAATTCTCATTTCCACCTACAAGATTTATACAATACTTCTTAGTCAAAGCAATAAATGTTTTTGTTCTTTTCAATCTGTCTAATGCTTTTGGTCAGTCATCTTTCTCATGCAGTCGTTCGTGTTCTAACAGCAAGTCCACAGGATTCCAATTTCCGCTTAATCTCCCGAGCTTGCTTTTCCTCGAGCTTAAGAGTGACTTTAACAGGAACATTTTTCCCTCCACCGCGTCGCCATCTCCCTTTTGGGTCATCCTCTGGAGGTCCTGTCACAATTCTAAAATAATAAAAATAAAATGAGTTCCAGTTATTGACACATTTCGATTATTGTTTTCCCTTGTTTTGTATTGTGGCGTTTTTAAACTTACACAGTA
This sequence comes from Astreopora myriophthalma, assembly GCA_014634185.1. Taxonomy (NCBI): domain Eukaryota; kingdom Metazoa; phylum Cnidaria; class Anthozoa; order Scleractinia; family Acroporidae; genus Astreopora; species Astreopora myriophthalma. The sequence continues at coordinate 104,859 of BLFK01000280.1, forward strand.
ATCTCTTTGTGTAAGGGCCAAAGAGGACCAACAAGCTCGATTTGAAGATGGCCGAGCTGCCCCCGATCATTCGTAACTCCGAAGGCATTCCCACGTTCTCCTCTCTTCTTGAATGTATAGAATATTTCTCCGACATTCACTTCAAAAGGGCATTCGTGATAGCCCTTGACTACACAGCGCACTGACAATTCAACTTGCTTCGCCATCTCTGGAACAAGCAAACTCCGTAACAAGTGTGTTCTGGGAATCCCGGTTGAAGTGCAAGGATAAAAGTGCGCAATCGAATTACCCAATTACCCTGGACGTGTAAATATGCCCAGGACCAATGAAGCACGCCCACGCTAACACGCGCCAGAAAGTTGCATAATGAATTATTAATCAATGATTTTCTATAGTAATCAATGGTAATCAATAGCAATTAAGACTCCGAGTGTGAGTATCGATTTTTATCGATTGGTTGCACCAATCAATAACAATCAATGGATTGTTATTGATTATTATTGATTGTATTGATTGCAATCAATCGATCGGAAACCATTGATTGACAACGCCGGGAATGATTGAATGCCCTGCAAATGCAGGATCGCCCTATTACAGTTACAAAAATTTTCACAGTATTGTATTGCTTGCAATTTGTTGACATCGGGGCACGTGGGGGGTCAAATGATGCCAGTGTTTTATCAAGCACTTTATACGGTTCAGCCTTTGATACAATGCTTTCAACTTTAAATTTGCCAGGATCAGCTAAATGTGGAGTAAAACCTTGCCATACGTATTATTGGGAGATGATATTTCTCCCCTCAAACCCTGGCTGATGAAGCCTTACCCAGGCAAACATCTCGATGAAGCCCAACGAGTGTATAATTATAGGCCATCACGAACTAGACGAACAGTTGAGAATGCATTTGGCATTCTTACTGCTAAGTGGAGAATCTTAAGACGGGCAATAAGGGCAAATGTAGATTTGGTAGCTAAAATCGCCAAGGCTAGTGTATGTCTCGACAATTACTTGCAGTTGACAGGCAATGCAAGATACATTCCCATAGGCTTTGTTCACAGTGAGGATAGTAGTGGCAATATTATCCCCGGTAATTGGAGAAATGCAACAGAAGCTGATGAAGGACTAAGAAATCTACATCGAATTGCAGGCAACAGGTATAGGTATGAGGCTGGAAGCTCAAGATCTGATTTCAAAGACTACTTGAACAATGAAGGACAGGTCCCTTGGCAGTGGGATCATGTTCGAAGCTGTGGTCATTTGAGTTCTTAAGAAGAATTGATGTACACTGTATGTATCCATTATAATTAGGATATGCAATAGGGGTGGGGGCTCAGTCAATTTTTGACAGGTGGTACCACTAGCCTCTTCATAGCCCCAGCCCCATTTTTTTTTTACTTTATTATTTTTATTTTTTATGGCAAAGCACCTTCAAATTCCAATAAGGCTAGTTGGCTGTGGTGTTGAAAATTTGCATCTCGTTGTAGTAGCTGACTTGAAAAAAGAATGTAACCCAGGAGGGTTATGAAATAAACTCATCGATATCTTTAAATGGTTCACAGAAGAAATAAAGTTGTCTTAACACTTTCACTCCTAAAGTTGTTTATGCTGAGTTCAGTTTTTCTAGCATATGAGTTTATTGATGAAATCCCAGTGTTACCATTTAAATGAAGCCTATTTAGGAGTGCAAATGACCGGTACCGGTACCGCTACCCTCCGCCTCAGCCAATCAGCATTCAGTAATTTTACCATGTATGTTTTAATTACATAACCATACCACCTGGTATTGATGTTGTGATTGTGTGATGCAAGACGCCCATTTGCAGTGAAAGACTGTAACATCAACAGCAACAACAATAGCAAGAGTAAAATTTAAGATTCTGGATTTCTTACTTCTATGGAAGGCCCAATCTACCGTTAGTTCACCACATGAATTTTCTGCCATGGTCCCACCCAACGTAACATTTTTTTGCAAGGAATTTCATACTTATCGAGATCGTGGTAGTGATTAAGACAGTTTGGCGGGTTGTTTTAACTTCGAAGGTCCACCCAGAAGTGCACTGAGCTTCGTCCTTGGACCTAAATTTTCGCGTTTTTCATCGGCCCGTGACCGCACCTGGGCTGCAGTTTCAAATTCTTGCAATTTTCTCCAAAAATAAAATACATTTGAACTTTAAAATATGATTTTCGAAAATAGTGCATCCAAAGATATCTTCAGATAAAATATCAGAAATTAAAAACAAACCATATATGTACAAGACAGACTTTCTCTCAAATGATCCAGCTAAGATAGCACAGTATAAAAACTTTTCAAATAAACTCAATCAGATAAAGGCAGCTAGTAAAAAAACCTATTTTGGTAAACGCTTTGCCTTATGCAAAAATAACCTTAAGGCCACATGGAAGTTGATTGGTACGTTAATAAAACGAAAGCCAGCAGGATGTATTACCCCGTCGAGATTAACAAGGAACAAAAAAATATACACTGATAAATCTGATATATGTGAGCAATTTAATCAGTATTTTACTAACATTGGCCCTCAACTGGCAAGCACAATACCACAAAATAATGAAAACCCAATGCAGTTTATCAAGAAGACCCCTTCGTCTAGCTTTGTTATTTCTCCGGTCACAGAAGCTCAAGTGAGCGGTCTATTCTCCAGCTTGGATGTACAGAAAGCATCATTAGATATTCCAAATAAGCTTATTAAAATTGCTGCTGAGCTACTATCAAAGCCCCTAGCTTACATATACAACCAGTCTATAGCAACCGGCATTGTACCTGATGCTTTCAAGATTTCCCAAGTTACACCAATATATAAGAGTGGTGACGTTACTGACGCAGGGAACTACAGACCTATTGCTACCTTATCTCCATTTGCTAAAGTTCTAGAACGTCTAATCTATAATCAACTGTATGCCTTCCTTGAAAAACATAATATACTTTACAAATATCAATTTGGTTTTAGAAAGGGCTTTTCAACTGAACAGGCTATCCTAGAAATTACTGACAGTCTCAACATGGCCATTGATAATAAGCAAATTACATGTGGTATTTTTCTAGACTTCTCAAAGGCCTTTGATACTGTTAACCATAACATTTTGCTTTCTAAGCTTTATGCCTATGGAATCCGAGGAATACCATATAATTGGTTTGAAAACTACTTGCACCAGCGTGCACAGTATGTTAAAATTGGAGACATTAGATCAAATACGGAAACAATAGTCTGTGGGATACCCCAAGGTTCTACCTTAGGGCCTCTCTTATTTCTGCTTTATATTAATGATCTCCCACATTCTTCCTCTAGATTTTCGTTTAGAATATTTGCTGATGACACTAACATGTTTTTCTCGAGTAGCTGTTTAAATGAACTGGAATCTGTTGTGAACAATGAACTAGCGCTAGTGTTGAGGTACTGCGCATCTAACAAGCTGTCTGTTAACTTTAAGAAAACAAACTACATGCTAATCTCATCAGCAAGGAAGACTGTTCATATTAATATTAATAACATTGAACGTAAGTCATTTATTAAATACTTAGGAGTCTATATAGATGAACACCTAAATTGGGAACCTCAGATTCAGCATGTAAACAACAAACTAGCAAAAAATATAGGAATACTTTATAAGCTAAGGAAATATGTTGATCTAAATGTCCTTAAGCAGTTATATTATACTCTTGTTTACCCCTACTTAAACTATGGTATTATGAGCTGGGGCAATGCATACAAAACAAGACTCACAAGGGTATTGACAAAACAAAATCAATGTGTACGGTGCATGTTCTTTGCTCACAGGACAGAAAATGCTACAATTTACTATGCTCTACTTGGAATCTTGGAATTATATAACATCTACAAGTTGAGGATAGCACTCTTTGCCCACAAAATTCAAAATGATAAAAAAGGTATTCCAGCTATTTTCTCAGATGCTCTTACACCAGCATCTGAAATCCATTCTCATAACACCAGGTATGCATCAAGTCAAAACTTCTACAGAATAAGTACAACAACTAGATATGGTCAATCAACATTTCAGTTCTCAGCATCAAAAATCTGGGAGTCAGTTTCTATCAGCTTAAAAAGTTTACCTTATAATTCCTTTAAAAAACAATACAAACAGCTTCTCTTACTTACACAAAATAATTGAAAAACTGAATTTTAATTCCTGATTAGTGTAATAATTTCTTATTACTTCTTCTTCTGTAATGTAAGCACGTTTATATATTCATGTAATTACTTTTGTAATCATATATATTTTAAAACAATGTGTGTATGATAATGACTGAAACAATTAGATATATTTATATTTAAGGTTAATTTTTGTTTAATGCCGCATTTATCTTTAATATTGTGGTAGCCAGCTCGAAAGCCAATGGCTACTCTGGCTACCACGCACCTATCTTTTCTATTATTTTTTTTGCTTTTATGTATTATATTTATTTTCTAGTAAGTGCTAATACAATATTAACTATTTTATAATTGATGTAAGTAGTGCGTAATAAACTGAATTGAATTGAATTGAATTGAATGCAAAGAGCGAGCCAGGAATAAGCCGTCTTCACCTTTACCACCCACACTATATGATCGCTTTATTCGACACCAAGAAAGGAGAGTCTTCAATCGTCCTGGGGAAACCAAGATCAGAATAAGTTCGAAGCCCGAGATGGTTTACTACCACCCATTAAGATCATGCACAGGCCTTGACGACAGCGACATCAAAGCTGGGAGGCTGATTCTACCGAAAGATGGACATCGTCTGCTTACAAACGTGCACTTACGACACCCAATGAATCAATTTAAACTGCAATTGGACTAAACAGGCATATACAATAGTTTAGACAAATTCTGTGGAGCAGATTCAGAGCCACCTTAAAAATTTCAAAAAAATACGGTGGCTCAGAATCCGCTCCACAGAATTTTTTGAAATTTTGCAGACAGTTTTATCTTGGTCTGTTGATCACTTTTGAGCAATGAAAAATGGGGGTCACCGAGTTTGGTTTTGAGATATGAGCAACTAAAGCCAAAATATAGGGTGTTTTATAGGGCTTTCCTGTTACCATGGCTAAGTATTACGTCACAATAATGACCGCATTTCATTCAGCAATAGTTGCTGTCTCATATAGTAACATAACATTGTTAATACGTGATAGTGTTGTAGTGTCAATCTTTCTGATAAGTAAGGCTCTTGAAAGTGTTGAAACCGGCTTGAACCACCTTAAGTAGAAACGCACCTATGTTTTGTTACTATTTGGCAAACCAGTCGTTGAGTTTTGCGAGACTGTGCCATTTACACATTGTTGAGAAGTTGATTAATGGATCAGTTATAAGTTGTCTCCACTTATGATCGTATAGTTGTAAATACCTTTTTATTAAAACTCTTTCTTGTCAAAATGACTGGCGCGAAAAAAAATCGCTCTCAAATAAAAGCTTTTATTTTTACAAGTATTCACAGTTATGTGGCAAATTATACCTCATTTTAAAGAGAATTGAGTGGCTTATTTCAAGGTTTGAAGGACAATTGAGGCGCGACACCGGGCGAAATGCTTCGCTAGAGCCGGAGATTCAGGTGGGTAATTTCCCTTTTTTTCTACGATCTAGCAACATGCACTGTGACTTTCAACTCCCTCGTGGATAAAGGGGTCGTTTTCGAGTCTAGTCGAGGTTTCAACTGTTTTTTTGAATCGATTACGGTACTTTGCTAGTGGAAGTTTCTTGAAAGTCGTCGCAGACACCATGGGAATCTCCAAGGCTAGCGCGAGTCGCTGTGTTCACTCCGTTGCCCAGTGTTTGAAGAGTACAGCTGGCGAGTGGATTGTATTTCCCACATTAAGAGAAGATCTGAATGTAATTATTGATATTAAGTTTAACCATAGTCCTACAAAAGTACTAACTGTGATGTGAACTCCACTATTACTAGACACGATCATTTGTATCCAACATGGAGAGCGCTTTTCATTTTCAATTGTACTGTATTTCTTGTTTGTCATTTAGTAACTAGTCCATAAGTTGAGCTGAGCTTTTTTTTCCACTCGGGTAGGCATATTCTTGGAAAAAAAAAACAGGTGTAAAAAGAACGCCCAACCGTAGACTTTCCGACACAAATTAACTTAATTTACGTCTCTTCCGACTAAGTTAACGGAAATTACTGTGCTCTCTGCGGTCCACATCGCGCGGTTCTGTGAATTCACGAAAATTATTTATTGCTTCAAATATGATTTAAGGGTTTGTTCCAAAAGTTTGATTCAAATTCTGATGCACACGTCCAACTGTTAATCACTTCACGATTCATTAGCGGTAGTTTATGGGTCCGCCGCTCTAACTATTGTGATCTTTCATAGGAAACTATGGCAAAATTTTACTCCATTGGAGCTTTCCCCAAGGTTATGGGGGCGATCGATGGCACGCTCATCCCAATCCGCGCACCTGCAAAAGAGGAACATCTTTATGTTTGTCATAAGGGATTTCATGCCATCAACGTGATGGCAGTCTGTGATGCACAAATGCGATTCACAAACCTTGTGACCAAGTGGCATGGCTCAGTCCATGACTCAGTCCATGACTCAGCCATCTTCAACGGGAGCGCATTGCAAATTCACATGCAAACAAAACAGCAGGAAGATGGTTGCTTGGGGACAGAGGTTACGCTCTACAGAGCTACCTTATGACCCCCTTAAATCCTGACAAAGTGTCGAGTCCGGCGGAAGAAAATTATCAAAGGAGCCACACGAGAACAAGGAATGTCATAGAAAGATCCTTTGGCCTTTTAAGAGGCTGTCCGTGTAAGAATCGACCACTCGATCTGGATCAAAATTTAGATTCCGTTCAAAATTTGCCCATAGAATAAGGTTCATATAAGATCTAAGAAAACGCATTTCTTTCGTTCTTATTCTCTGTGATACTTAAAATATTGAGGCACATTTCATCGATACCAGGAAACCTCCAAATAGGTCTTTCGCGAAGCCGAAATTTGCCCGATTTCGGTTGCTTCCTTCTCGGCGGGTATTTATCGGAAGAACCCCAGATTTACACAAGTTATACACACATCAAAATACTTTAACTCAGAGCTAAAACCAAATCAAAGTAAATTAATTTAGTGGAATAACACCTAAACAAACGAACCCGAAAAAACGCCATTTGCAAGAACCGAGCGAAGTGCGTCAGGAACAACCCGGATTTCTCAAAATTCTGACTTGTCCGGAAAACCCCTTATATTTTTCTCAGTAGTATTAGGATAG
>BLFK01000280.1:117042-119542 GCA_014634185.1 Astreopora myriophthalma
CTTGAAGAGCTATGTTTATTGGCTTCTCGATTTATCAAAGTGCTCATGCGTAAACTACTGAATGCAAAATAGCTTGTTATTTACGAATATGGAGCAAAAATCTCCAACCTAACTTGTAAACAAGAAGATTTGTCCCTGGTTTTGTAAGCCCTTGTGTTTTAACGATCACTCAATTTCACTTTTCAGTAATATCGGAACTCCTAAAATCTTGGAGTTCCGGTAATTGATTAGTCCAGAGCTCCGTGTCTTGGCGCTGACCAAAAGACACGTGGGCTCTGGGAACGAGATTGGAAATTTATACGTTGGTATTTTGTTCACACACGAATGACACTTTTGGTGGAAGTTGTAAACTCTGCACTTCGCGCAAACAACTTCCGGTATCTTTGTTCTTTGTTTTCACCAACCAATTAGAGTCGGCCCTGTTTTGGATTAGCCCAGAGGTTAGTGATCCCTGGTGCTGACCAAAGGGATTGCAGCCTCTGGGAACGAGATTGGAGAATATCGGGTTACGTTCGGGTGTTTTGAGAAACACTTTTCGCAACCCGAAAATCACGCCCGAAAAGCGCCCCGAAAACTTTACGGGCCCGAAAAGTTTTCGGGTCTTTTGAGAACCGCACGCCTGATGCGTAAATCAATAGTACGGATCCAATTGCATATTTTGCGAGCCGTTGCTAAGCAGCGATAATTCAATTTTCACATCTGTCATTACAAACGAGTCCAAACATTCTTTTATTGCCAAAATATCGGTCCCATCGAATTAGACCTTTAAAACCTTTTTGCAAGCGAATTTTTAGTTTCGCCGACGGGAATCTACTGGCGGCCGGGCGCGTGCATTCAAAAGATGTGACCGGAATTGACTGTGACGTAGGCTTCGCTTGACCGATCCCGTTAAAACTTGGCTTCTGATTGGCCAATTATATAGACTTCCTTTTTGTGAGGTGTCAAGGCAACCGGATGTAACGCAAATTTTTAATGCCCATTTCCGCTATCGATATAATTGTACCGATAGATCACGCGCGCTGCTGGGAAAGAGTTTTAATCCTGATGAAGAAAACCTGAAGTTTCATTTGACTTTGTAAGACATCTATCCGTTATTCAATTGAGCGGCTGCACTGTTAACCTCCCGTTATCATTATTTCCAATACGTTCCAGTCTCGTCAAAAATCTGTTTTTCTTTTTCTCTGACCCATACCCTTGACCCTCTTACTCTACGACCCTTTGCCCCTTACCCTTGACCCTCTGACCCTTGACCCTCTGACCGTTACCCATGACCATCTGACCGGCGTTTTAGCAACGCCGGCCCGAGAACATGGTTGAGAAGCTGAATCGCTCATCGTGCCTTGTGAGGGTTTACTCGCTGCTGCACAAGCAGCAAATCCAGATCGTTGTAGCCCTTGAGGAATTTTCATTCCTGTAGCCAGACAGCATCATGAATTGAAGAAGTGATCCTCACACTTTTGGACAATTTAAGCAATTGTCTCATATATGCACTTGAACAATTCAAGTGACTTCAACGGGATTCGAACCCACGACCTCTGCGATGCCGGTGCAGTGCTCTTACCAACATCATGATATGACGATTTGACAAACCAGCATCCGACCACGGTGTAAAAGCAGTCGCCCTGATGCAGTCATTGGTATAAACTTGAGAAAGATGAACAGCTATTCTGAGCTCTTTCATCTTGCTCCCGAGCGTGTTTATGCCTAGACATCGATTTTCGAACCACACTGATTCTTTTGGGCCCTTCCAGAATCGCTGCGGGAAAGCGTCGCACTCAAGGTTGAGTTTACTGCAGTAAAGACGGAGGGCATTAAATCCGTCATTCTGGTGATCTGTCTGATACATTCTTCTAAGTTTCTCGTAGTTTGTGACGGTGTCATTTATCCCCCCTCGGCGTGTTTTGCTTGACTCGTCATGGGACAAGGTTGCGTACCATTTGTTGTTTTCAACCTGGAGGAATACGAAACTGGACTTCGTCAAGCTTCTCTGCCCTTCCCGTCCACGTCGACAGAAATACAGGGTGACATGAAACCGGACATTGTATAGGAGGCCTTGAGGAGTTGTCGGACTGATAACGTCGCTCTCTTTCAGACGCCGCAGGTCCTCATGTCCAATGGCAGATTTGTGCTTGGCATTTTGTTCCCCGTGCTTCCTCATATCTTTCAGTTCAGCGTCTAACATTTGGTTGGACTGCTGGAAAGCTGGGCATGTGGCAATGTGTATGCCTTTCTTGTACGGTGGGTTGTTCAGATAGCGCTCAAAACCATTTCGAAATCCCAACAGTGTGCTTCTACTGTAATTTCCTCCGTCTTTGTTACGTGCCTCAGCGTAGAATAACCTCAAATCAGCATCCAATTGTGCTTTGCCTTTCTGACCAATATCTCGAGTAATTTCACTTGCCGAAGCCCATTCTGAGTTTAAAAAAAGTTCACGACTATCATTGCCATTGTAATAGTACATTTTTATGCTGAGAACGTCTCAGTGAAAATACATTGTATG
>BLFK01000280.1:129542-135576 GCA_014634185.1 Astreopora myriophthalma
GAGGTCGTTTCTGCTTGATTGCTACTTTAGAAGTAACTTTACTGGCTTCTGTCAAATCTTTCACTGACTTAACAAGCTCAGAACCAAACAACAGACCATCCTCAACTGGATTTTGGTCATTGCACAGTAGTCGGTATTCTGTCCTCCTTCGATTCTGAGGTCTATTTCATGTGAAGCATCACATAAGAGTGAAATGCTCTCAGACAGAAATTTTGTAACTGCTTCCATGGTGGGCAAAGGTTTCTGGCCTTTTTCAGCCTTCATATAATCATCTAAAAGTCTGGTAACTGCAGTTATTCCCTTTAATAGGGGTTTTTGGGCTTTCTGCAGCATCACGTCCTCCGTTTTGATCTCTTTTCTGACAGAGTTAAATATAGGGTTGACTCGTACAACTTCTAGGCGGGTGCAGTTGCCCGGTGTTGGAAATTTATCCAGCAATTGATCCCTGGCGTCTTTACTCACGCCCTTACTGAGAAGTTATTTTACAAGCTGTGACAATTCAGAGTCTAGATTCTCCCCATCCTGTTGTGGCTTGTTTACCACTTTGGCCATAGTAGTTAGCACACCAGAATCCTCCTAAGCTTTTTTCCTCGACAGTTCGTCGTCGTCAGGTGTGTCTTGAACTGCTTTTTGTGGAGGAGTAGCTGCTGTCGGGTCTAGCACGGACTCATCGTCACAACTGTCATGGCCGTCACAATCAACAGCCTGGTTGCAATTGTCGTAAGCCGATTTAATCTCCGTTATGACTGGCGTTATTTGTGGTAGAGAACCAGTGAGCTCTTTCAATTGATGCTTTATGTCAACGATATACTCCAACACTGAGGATGAATTAGCGACAGCACCTGACTGTGTCGGCAAGACATTTCCCGCCTCATCGTGTAGACCTTTCGAGGATTTCCCTCCAGCCTGTTTACTGACGCTACTGGCCCAACTAGCAAGCTTTTCAGCCGTTTTTCCCTTCGGGTAGTTATCACTCCCTTTGGGGTTTGTTTTTCCCCTGCTGCACAAGCAGGTGATGCTGTATCATGTACACCAACTTGTACAACAGTGCAGTTTTCGTCTGCAGTTGTAATGGCGTTCGCGTGGTCTAATGACATGACCGCGATAAACAAGATTACAAATCTGTTCAGCTAAACTTTTCAATCACAATACACACCGTAACCATGTACAAAATTTCGCTTGCAATCAAAAAGTACATCCGGTGAACGATGCAAAAGATTTTTCGTGCAACTTGAGTCGCAATTTTGTTGCGAGACAAGTTGCACGAAAAATTGCCTAGTGTAACATACCCTGCCACACACATTTTTCGCTATTTTTTTGTTAACGCAATCGTTGCGGAAACTAGAAGTCAGTTCTACTTTCTGCAACGCGTCTCCCAACGATGCAAGGAATTTGTCCAACATTGCGCAGTGTAACATCTACCCTGCAACTTGTGTCGCAACGTTTTGCAGCATCAACGAATGAAAATGATCCTTTGACTTCACGTGATCATCAGAAGCAAAACAAGTTGCACGAAACGTTGCCTAGTGTAACACCAGTCAAGCAACTTGTCTCGCACCGTGGGAACTTTTATGGCAACAAAATCGCGAGACAAGTTGCAAGAGAAATTGCCTAGTGTAACAGCGCCTTTAGTAAGACCTTACTTATTTTACTTACTTTATATATGATTAAATATTTCACTCGAGCTTCGAAAATAAAACAGTAGACATTGTTAAATTAAACGAAAATCATCGAAAACGTTAATTAACAGATTCATTCCTAGCTTTGAAATCCTCAATTCGCTATACACTTTAGATCTTCATCACATTGCTACTTTTTTCATAAAGTTTACCTTGATGAAGATACGATTTTCAGGCCAGTGAAAATACTTGTTCCTCAATCACCCCCTAAATCGTGTTGCGTGACAATGTGATCAGCAATTAATTTGCCTGAGATGCGATTTAACCAGCGTGAGTGGTTCAGGTAAAAGTTATTCACAGCGAGCCTTCACTTCAAAGCGAACGCTTTCTGACTAACTATTTATATTCTATCATGGCATGCGCGTGTGGCTATTCATCGCTAGTGGTTGGAGAGTGCGGTTCGAGTAAAGAGAGACCCGCTGATATAAAATGCGTCACGCGTACGAGAGTGTACAAAAGATGGACATAATCATCTTGCATTTCACAAAATCAGCGACGATTCCGGTGTTGACTCCGAGTGGAAGCTGCTTCTTGCAAGGTCAGGTTATGTGCAATGGTCAATTTACTGTAATCCTAAGACGACATTTTAACCTGCCTTTCCAACAAATTATAACTCTTTCGCTGGCATAAACTTTTTTTTTTCTGCGTGCAGGTGTATTTAAAATTGATGCCTCTCACTTAGAAATGACCATATGCCCTCGTCCTCGGGACTTTTTTGGTTCACGTTGGCAAGCTGGAAGGTCTATTTGCACTATCCCGGATGAAATTGCTGCTTGTAAATCCTCATCAGCGAAAGGGTTGTGTGGCTTGCGGAGTAATCAGTCGGCATATGTTTGCTTTAAAACCCAGCAGCTTGCTCCAACGGGCTCACGTAAGTCTCTTAGTACTAAAGCGCAAAAACCATCGTTGTTGATGTAACGACTGCTTCGAGCCTGTGTCGATTTCGTTATTGCGTAAACAACCACTATTATTGTGGTTGTGTATCTTTAGATACACACGAAGGAAAAACTACATCTTTATAGAAGCGTGCGGATTCCAGTAGCGTTCTTCATCTCAGCTGTGAAAGTATGATAATATCAGTAAAATCTAATAGAACAGATGTGAAGCGTTATAATCTAATAATGAGTTAACAGAACTACTCAAGTGCATGGACATTGCTGACGAAACCTACTTGCCTTCCTCTGACCCTTCCTCCGACAAATCGAACACGCTCTTTACCTCTTACGTGGGTACATGGCTCAAGCACAAGACCAAAGCCATAGGGTGGCCGAGCGGTCCTGCCAGTGACCCAAACCATCCCGAATGTCGGACCACCCGCAATTGACACGTAGCCAAGTACAACAACTGGTTCACACGACCCCTGGACCCATCCACTGCTGAAAAGAGCCCCGGTCGGATAGCAACTGCCAAACTATCCCTGAATTCTTTCTGGAGTAAGTTTGGGGAGCAACAGAACAAACTGCAAATAAAGACAGTCACCACCTTGCACGAGCTGTACGCCTTGCTGTGTGATCCCAACCTCGACGTGCATGACGTATGGCTTATCAACGAAGACACGTTCGAAGTCTTGCACAGACACGTGGAAGACAAGACACCACCCAGTGAGACCACCAACATCTTTGTGGCCGCGTTCACCACTTGCTGGGCCCACCTCAAATTGTACAGTTACCTGCTTTGTCTCGGGGAACAGGTGCTGTACACGGACACAGACTTTGTGATATACCGTTGGCAACTGGGTCTACCTGAGATCGAGATGGGCTCTTTTAAGAGAGCGTTAGTTGATTATTAAAATGTTCCAGGATATTTTTTGCCTTTTGATTTCGCTCTTGACAGATATTCCTCTGTAATTAGGGAATTTAAGATTGAAGACTACGGTTAACGGCTATGGTTGGACGACGTACGCAGGATCTGGGTTGAGCTTTTTTGCACATACATAAAAGTTATGGGATGGCATTGTGCTTACTGTCGTGTTTCACTACAGTAAGTTTTGACAGATTTTCTCGTTGTAGTCAAGATCTAGAACGTGTGACTTCAAGGGTAATGAAAATTTAAATTTGTGGATTCGTACTTTTCGTAAAGAATTAGAAACTCTTCTTCAATGATGATTCCATCAGAAAAGCGCAAAGTAACGCTTCACGAAGTTCGTGAAACGTCATTTTTTTCACGATGAGTGATTCAACCGTAGCAGCTTGCTTGCTTACGATCTTAGTCTGCTTTTTTGTTTTCGCGCCAAACGGTTCGTACTCGAACCAATGCACCATCGACAATAACCAGACCTCTCCTGCTCGTCCAACCGTAGTCATTTAACCATACATCCCACAGGAAAAAATATTAAGATACTTGGTATTTGGTAGATTACGCAGATTAGGTCAATAATAAAAGTTGATAAAACCATCCGGTGATACAAATTTTTTGAATATAAATAGCACAATATTGTAGGATATGCGGGAGACGGCGAATTGTTCCCTCTCGCAAAGCGAGCAGTCAGTTTTATGCAATTTTTTTAATTTACAGAAATTTGTAAAATTTAATTACATGAAATAATTTTTCTTACATTTTTAGTCATTAAAAAATCAGGTGCACACTTTTGACCGGGGAAAATACACCGGCACCCTCATATTCTATACTACTGGGGACACTTTATAAAGTATTAAATACCTAATTCAATTGACTGTACATACATTTTACAGATAGCAGATACAATATAGTAATAGATACAATATAGTAATAGATACATTTTAGCAGATGCAATATAGTATAAGATACAGTAAAAATATTAAGAAATCATGTTTAGGACTATTTAAGGTAATTTCTAATTTAAAACCTAACTAAGAAAGTTTAATTATAAGAGCCTTACCAGGAATTAGCTGGAGTTAGTCATTAAAAACGTAGAAAGTAAGAAACGTTCTCAGTTACATATATTACAGTTTTTACATTCACCATCTATTACAAAGATGGATCTTTCTTCCCGATCTTGATACTGTCACTGTGACTTTGTTTTCTCCAAATGTGGGGTCCGAAGTAATGTATGAAATGCTTTCCATAGCGTACTGAGTTAAAACGTGGGATAATAAAATCTTTATTTCTCAAGTTATAGCTTTTAGGGGCAGAGTCAAATATTCCTTGATATAGCCTGGCGCTAGTCCGTTTTTGACTTTGAGCATCAAAACAGCAATGCTCTGTGGTCTCCTTTGGTGGAGCGTTGTTTGTTGGGATTGGCTTTGAATATATTGCAATATCTCTTCCGCTTCACTCTTGGGTATTAGAGCAGCATCCCCAAGGGATTATCAGATTGTGTACTTAATGGCAGATCGTTCTGAAATAGGTTCCATAGGAGGGGTGCAAAGGACTAGCCTTGTGGACACCATCTTGATTGCTCTTTCCATTCACTATGAGCATCTTGCTTGTAATTTCACTCTATTTCTTTTAAAATCGAAGAAAGAGCGCAAAGTTTCAAGCACGTGTCGTTAAATCCGTATGCCTTTAACACCTGAATCAGTGACGCATGATAAAGAGCGTCGAATGCCTTTCTCATATGAGTAGGTAATGCAGTTACACATTCTTTCTTGTCGACGGCCATTTTCCAGTCCTCGGTGAGTCTTATTAAGGTTGTTTCGCAGCTATGTGTTTTCCTGTAAAATGTCAGTTTATGGTAGAGACGTGGGTACATGATTTCTGTGACTTGCTTGCATAGCAATGTCTCAGACACTTGATCTATAGAAGTAGTAGTAGCTATCGCTACGTGCCAACGAGACAGTCAATATAATGCATAGTCTGCAGATTTGTAGAAGAGTTATCTAAGGTATAAAGTATGTACCATTTTTGGAACTCAACAGTAGTTTTTTTTTTAATTTCAAAACAGTACAGCTGAACTTATGTAAGTTAACAATAAAAAACAACAATAGAAATGTAAGTCATTACCAGAAATCCGAGTCATATTACGTCACCAATACCGCACGTCAATCAAATGGAACAGCAAAAATGGCTTCCCGATGTTGTTAAGAAATGTATGGGATCTAAAATAAAATCTCAATTTTTGGCAGTTCAAATAAATTAAATTCTATGTGCCGACCTTTTGCTGATAAATAATATGCAACTGCACTACGAAGCGAAGGTTTTTTTACCATTTCGTTCATTCTTCGAGCCGCCAAATAGCGCTAAAATAACAAGGATTTACGCTGGTACTTGCTTTGTAATTTGATCAAAAAACCTTCATTTACCTTGACTTCCAAGCTTTGAGCTGTCCGTGTCTTTCATGCTTCCATAGGTGCCGACCCCTCAAAATTTTCTTCAAATTACGATCTTTTTAAATACGTTAAATAAAACCTTCCACGATAAAACAGAAGGCCGCCCAT
>BLFK01000280.1:145023-150023 GCA_014634185.1 Astreopora myriophthalma
GGGTGAAACTTTCGATTGTTTATACGGTACTTTTTGACTCATGAAAACCACATCTTTTTTAAAAATCTACCAGAAATTTAGAGTTTATTGTAAAAGGCTGAAAATCTCCTTGAAATACAAATAGATATCATACTTGAAGATAATAAAATCAGAAAGATTAAATACAGCTTGTTCGATTTTCTAGAGATCGACAAACTCGCATAATTTTAAGCTATCAAATTAGCATATTTACCCTCTCTTGCAAAAATGTCAATTTCTCCCCAACGAAAAAATATTTTTCAAAACAAACTGCACAGGGGTTCTTCTAACATGATAGGGTATCAAACTTGAAAGTATGAGCGAAATCGATTTTTTGACCGTTGCCACAAATATTTGATGTTGTCTGGTTTTTACTGACATTGGCTCTTAAGCATTTCAAAACAAAATACAAGTCAATTCCAGCAGTATTAATTGCATGTACTGAAATTACATTAATCAATTTTATTGCTCACAAGTTCAGCCAAATTACATCAATTTATTTGAGATCAATGAACAAGTTCATAGTTCCAGTTTCCACTGTAAATGTATCTGCAAAATTCAGCTAGTTTTAAATTACTTTTAAGAATAATTCTCATTATACCAGGTGTCAAAAGGACAACCTGTTCCCAAAGTGTTGAAATCTATGAAAGGAAAAGACTTTATCTCTGTAAACTCTGGCCTAAATTTTCTTGACAAATCCTCAACTTTGACAAAAGCTGGCCTATGATACCTGACTTTGATTCCCTCTTCTACTATTTGGGTTTGAAAATGAGAGTGTTTTGGAGCAAAGGGAAACTTTTCCATACCAGACAATACATCAGAATATCTTAAGACTGTCATGTTCCACTTTGTTGCAATTCTGAAGACAGATGATGATCCACCACAATTTACTGTGGAAGCCATCCCATTAGCATCTTTAAGCTACGTTTTGGGGGATGATGGTCATAAAAAGTGTTGTAACTTTTTCCTGGTTTGTTTTCCTGGCTGGTAATCAGCACATTCGCTGTCTTGTTGAGGAAAGTGACAATTCTAACTTTTGTTACAACACTTGTTAGCCATTGAACTAGATTGGAAACCTTATCTTCTGGTTCTGATTTTCAGTCTAAGAAAACTATTTTGTCTTGAAGTGGTGGAATAAGCCAGTGGTTACCTGCAAATAAAACCAAGGAATGTAAATGTCAAAATAATAATGATTGTTCACATTTGACTGATGTGATGATGATTTGACTGATGTGATGTCCTTAGCAAAATGGTTTGATAATTTCTCTGTGAGGATTTTACAATTCTCGTGCTGTTTACAGGGGCACACGCACAGGTTTTGCATAAGGCCTAGATTCCTGACTGGGTCTTGTGCCATTGCTTTGTGTGGAGGCCCATTCAATAATCCAAGATAAGTACTGTCTAGTTATAGTAATATAAAGAAATATTATTATTTGAGTCTCAGCACCCATTTTGAAAAGGTTAGTTTTCAATAATGTTGTGATGGCCGATTACTTCATGTAAGTGAAGTGAAACCAATGCAATTCCTGAATTAATGTGCCGATCAACTTGAAACTTCAACATCCCTGCCCTGGGCAAAGCCCGGGCATTTGAACTTTTGAAGATTGGGTTGTTCAAATGAATAATGCTCGGGAATCCAAATCTCATAATGAAGTCATTGAACAACTTGTCAGCATAAGTTTTAGCACACTTGTTACACGTCTGTTCCACTCATGTAAAAGCTGTCGCACAACCGCTCTCTTGTTGTTTTTCTTGGTAGGTGGGGCGCCGTCTGATTTCCATGAAATGTAAAGCATGAGAAATTGTCGAATCCTCCTGTTGAGCAGCTAAAAGTTCACTGGGGGATATCGTGGAAACATCACTAGGCTCTTCTTCCAGCATGACAGGTGTCGCTGTAAGTGATGACGACCAGGCAGTTTCAGCAGAATTACTTTCATGGATCGAGGAAATCACAGCACCCAGAACGTCTCGACTAACCATTTCCGAACATACTCTCATGTACTCTTTAAAGCTGATTGGCATGCGAGACAAGGTATCGGCATCTGCATTCGCTGTTCCTGGCCTGTATGTGATATCAAAGTGAAAGTCAGCAAGTTCATCGCAGACCGGTAGCATTTAATTTTGCTGATGTCAGAATGTATGTCAACGGATTATTGTCAGTGAACACAGTGAACTTGGGAGAGTAGTACAAGTAATCACGAAATTGGTCAGTAATCGCCCACTTTAAGGCCAAGAACTCCAACTTGCCGGCATGGAAGTGATAGTTCTTGTCCGCTGCTGACAAAGCTCATGAAGCATAAGCTACTACTCTCATGACCCTGTTCTGTTTCTGGTACAATACCGCGCCGAGACCATATCCACTTGTATCTGTATGGAGAATGAACGCCTTTGAAAAATCCAGATAGGCCATGATAGGTGGGTTACTGAGATGTCTCACTAGCTCTTCGAGGGCTGCCTGCTGTGGGATTCCCCATTTGACTGATGTTTTGGAGGGTAGCTGCCCAGTCTTTCCTGTGGTGATTAGGAGGTCACATATAGGTTTTGCGATCGTGGCAAAATTTCCAATGTATCTTCTTTATGTGAAGTATATATGAAATAATTCATATGTGAACTGCGGTTGTAGATGAAAGTGAAGAATGATCATCGCAGTTAATTTTCCAATTTAAAGCAATTGGAAAGGAGAAGCCTGAAAAAAATCAGGGCTTCAACGGGATTCGAACCCATGACCTCCGCGATACCGGTGCGATGCTCTACCAACTGAGCTATGAAGCCACACATTGGGAGCGAGGTCAATTTTAGTGAGTTCACATCTCCTGTGAGAAGATGAGTTCACTTCTCACGGGAGATGTGAACTCACTAAAATTGACCTCGCTCCCAATGTGTGGCTTCATACCTCAGTTGGTAGAGCATCGCACCGGTATTGCGGAGGTCACGGGTTCGAATCCCATTGAAGCCCTGATTTTTTCAGGCTTCTCCTTTCCAATTGCTTAAATTGGAAAATTAACTGCGATGATCATTCTTCACTTTCGTATCTTCTTTAGTAACTCAGCATTCCAGCCAGTTGCCTCACTTCACCAACAGTCTTGGGTATTGTTTCCTTCCGTTTTTCAATGGGCTTGACACTTTCAGGGTCCATTCGGTAACCATCACCAGAGACAATTCTCCCAAGAAAGCGGACCTCATGTTTAAACAAGCTACATTTACGAGCCTTCAACTTTACTCCATTTTGGCGTAGCTTCCTCAGAATTTCGCCATCCGTCTCAGCAGTTCCCAGCTTGCTGCAAAAACTAGGGAATGAATTGCTAATTGAAGTTCCTCTGCCATGTCACATATTTCCGAAATATCTCCACAGGTACTCTAACCAGCAGTAATGGCCGACACAAAGCACATGGTTGCAAGCAAAACACATAGAATTCACCAAACTAACGGAATCAGTCGCCACAAGCGCTTCACAAAGAGTTCCATTCTTCCTTCCACACAAGTCCTGGTGGGGTCGCCAAATTTGTTAGTCCACACCAGGTATAAATCGACATACATTTTGAATGCAAAGACTGCTTCGACAGTTTTCGTCTCGTATATTTTGGGCTTGGGCCCAGTCCTCTACAACCACGACTGCGTCACCCACTCCGAGAGTATGAGCTTTCGTGTTGTTTCGCTTATCGTGATATTCCTTGCATTTCTGCTTGTAGGTGCGATCCCCTTCTCGGACTTGCTCATCTTTGCAGTGCGTTTCAGTTGGGAAATGATCTAGTCTTGTCCTCACAGCCCGGTTCATCAGTAGTTGATATGGTGTCATCTTCGTGGCAGGGTGTGGTGTGCTGCGGTATGCCTGTAGCATATCATAGATGGCTTCTTGGGGATCTATTTGATCTTGTCTGGCAATGGCGATTGTCTTGTTTATCATCTTGTTAAACCCCTCTACCTGTCCTTGTACCTTAGGGTGGACGGGTGTGATGCGCTTGTGCTGGAATCCTGATTCTTTTGCAAACTCTGCAAATACATGCGAATTGAATGGTGGACCGTTATCAGTCTGTAGGGTTTCTGGGACTCCATGGGTTGAGAAGATTTTCTTTAGCTTCTTTCTTGTTGCTTCAAATGATGTAGTGGTGACAAATTCTACCTCTGGATATCTGGAGTACTAGTCTGTTACTACCAAGGCGTATTGTCCGTTGGGGAATGGTCCACAGAAGTCTTCTGGGAGCGGGTGTCAGGACATGTAATCGGTGATGTTTGTTTTCCTAGGGATGTGGACCATCGCAAAGTCCAGATTCCTCATTTTCATCACCATTCTTTCCACGTGTGGAGGGAGTTTTGCTTGTGGGTTGTTGAAGAGGGTTAGCAATGGTTTATGGTCTGTTGCTAGCTGGAAGTGTTTACCACCCACGAGGTACATTTGCAGTCGGGATGTAGCGAATTCTGCGGCTAAGGCTTCTCGTTCGATCTGGGAATATCTACTCTCGGTGTCTGTCAGGGTGTTGCTTACATAGTGGACTGGTTGGTACCCATGCTGTGTTCTTTGAAACAAGCCTCCTCCTAATCCTGTTGGACTGCCATCACAGATGACTAGCATATCTCTCTCTGGATAGTAAGGTACGAGCACCGGGGCTGTGGTTATTGCCGTCTTCAAAGTCACGAAGGCCTGTTGTTGCTCGTTCATCCAGTGGAATTTCGCATTGTTCCTTGTTAGCCGTTGCAGTGGTTCGCATTTGCTTGAGAAGTTGCTTATGTACCTTGATAGGTATGCCAGCATTTGTAGGATTGAAATAAGTTCCTCTTTGTTCTTTGGAGGGTGGCAATCTTGGACTGCTTTTATCTTTTCAAGGCTGGGTTTTAATCTGTCCTGTGTGAATAGGTGTCCATGGAAGTTTAGGGTGGACTTCCCAAATTCGCATTTCTCTTTGCAAAGAGTCAGGTTGTGGTCTTCAGTGCGCTGGAGCAATGCGTTTAGATTTGTGTTGTGGTCTGTCCAGTCCATTCCTCCA
>BLFK01000280.1:155023-167523 GCA_014634185.1 Astreopora myriophthalma
ATGAAAAAATGAATAACGTATTTGATGAAATATTCTTCCTATGTACAAACAATCAAGGGCTGGCCAAACGCTGGGCCCGTTTGACGTTCGCAAAGCGCATGTCTCTCTGGCATCCCAAAGCCCCACGCATCCACTGTACGAAATGGTAACACTCGACCTGCGTGCAATGATTGCGGTCGGGATCGTCGTGATGGCCACAGGTCGCCACAGTGGTCAACCGCGTCAGGTCGTCGAACTTGGGGCACGCGTAACACTCCAAGTCAAAGTAGGGAATGTTCAAGCTTTTGAGCAAGTCCTTTTCGTAATGGCCGCCCTTGAAAGCCACACGAGTCCGTTCGGGTGTCTTGTAATGGGCGTACAAGGTGCGGCCAAGGGCATGGCCTGTTCGCTCTCGTGGGCGTAGAAAGGGAGACCGTGCACACGTTCTCGTACGTACCG
The DNA here is from genome assembly GCA_014634185.1 of Astreopora myriophthalma. Taxonomy (NCBI): domain Eukaryota; kingdom Metazoa; phylum Cnidaria; class Anthozoa; order Scleractinia; family Acroporidae; genus Astreopora; species Astreopora myriophthalma. Next base: position 155,462 of record BLFK01000280.1, read on the forward strand.
AGCTGTCTTGCGATTGGCCATGTCCAGGCGATGCCAGAGGTACGAGTGAGCATAATGTTTGGACCCATGGTGTTGGCTGGTCCTATCACACCAGCCCAGTTCCCGCAGGAGGAAGGTGGTGCGTCCATCCTTCAGGAGATGCACACTGTACCCGTCCAAATCGACCAAGTGCATGCGCGCGCACCCACGCACGCACTCACTTGCCTTTGTGGTTGTGCACGTGCTGTGGTTGGGGGGACGGCGTAAACACGTATTGAGGCCGTTCCATCACTGGCGATGGCACCTTCTTCCACGAAAGAGACTGTGGATGGCCGGGACCTTGGGTTGGGGCTGCAGGGGTTGACGCCACCCCAGCAGAGCAGGTGGGTCGAACAGGGCCACGCGACGTAGCCAGACTTCGGGAGTCCACGGACGATCCGTCCATTGGAAAAAGTCACACTCTCGATCGTGGGAATGGCAGCACGTCAAAAACCTGCGTCCTTGGTTGGGTGTGTCGCGATGCACCACGGCCACGCGGGCGGGGTGACCACAGTAACAGAAGAAGGGACCCTCCTTGATGTCGGGATGAAACTGAAACTCCAGGGCTTTCAGCAACACGGAGGCCTTGTCGAGTCCCACCCACAGAGGGCACCCCTTGTCCACGCATTGGACGTACCGCCAACCTTTGCACGAGACGTCGTGGTGCAACGGTAAGTCATGGATGGGGCAATAGAGGAGAGCCTGAGGGCACGCGGGTCCTTCCTCCTGGGGTACCGGCTTGGAATACGCAGGTCCTTCCTCCAGCACCTCCACCTTGTCTTGGGTCTGGGACACGACAGGCGCCCACGGCAATTGTTCTTGGTTGGGGGGTTCTGGAAACCCGCAGCAGAGGGCCCACTTGGGCGGCAAGTAAGGCGACAGTGCCTCCTCTGGGACCATGGGCGGGGTGGATCGGGGTGGATCGAGATCAGGCTCGAGCTCGAGTGGGGGGATGCTGGCCATCAGTTCCTCCAAGGTCTACAGTTCGGGCGTGTCCAATTTGGGTGCCTTGGTCTCAGAGGTGGTGGTAGGTACGGGTGCCAGCTGAGTTCTCTTGCGCAGCGGCGGACCCGCATCCCGGGGCGTGGTATCGTCACCCAACCGTGCACTCAACTCGAGATGTTGACCACCTTGGGTGCGGCATTTGGCGGCGGCGGCTTTTTGGCTGGCTTTCTGACAAGCAGCAGGAGGTTTCTGACGGCACGTCAACGAATCCGTGCGCGCCCCCCACAAGTGGTCCATCCACTTGGGTGGGGTCTTTTTCTTCTTCTTGGGGCACGGGTATTTGGCCGGAGACAGATCGCTGTACTCCCAAGAGATCATGTTGGGTCAACTGAGTCGAGACACTCGAATGATGCCGAGTCAGCCGAGGCAACCCTCTTATAGCGTGTGTCCACGCCCAAGAACCACGATGGGATGACCTCATCGTCGTCCAATGGTAGGGCACCGGGAAAGGACAGAGCACGCGCGCACACGTGGGAGTCTGGAGGAGGGTATAAGAGTCAAGCCTCCACACCCTTGCTGGCAGACTTGATGTATCAGGCGTACTACCGAGACCTCGATTCGTCCTCCTACCTGACGGAGCGTGCACGCAAGCGACACGTTGCTGACACCGCCCGAGCAAGACAGGCCGCTAGGGTACATCATCAACACGGACCCGCACGATCGGCCAGGCACGCATTGGATCGCCCTGTGGACCGAAGACGACCGATGCGAAGTGATGGACAGTTACGGGTTGCCGTTGGTGATGTACGACTGCCACCCCTTGATGCAGTGGATCGTGGGCCATTGGCGGTGGGTGGACACTAATCAGCAGAGTCTGCAGACGATCACCAGCCAGAGTTGCGGGCATTACGCCTTGATGTATTTGGTCGGCAAGTGCCGGGGCCATACGTTGGACGAGTTCGTGGACCAGTTCGATCCCCAGGACCTGGTGCACAATGACCATCGGGTGGGCCAGTGGTTGAAACTTGAGATCCGACGCCAAGGCTCCGACTGGACCCATTTAGATTTGAAAAAGTGGTCACAGAGAATGACTTGTCAATAAAAACGTTGGAATGATGAAAAAATGTGTGGTTTTTTGGATGCATTTTTCCCCTTCCCCAAAAACGAGGAGGTTGGTTCGACTCCGGCTGGGTGGAGGGTTTTTGGAGATCGGAGCAATTTCAGAATACCCGTCCACTTGCAAGGTGCATTACTTTGAAACCCGTGGTCCGCGCTACCGCGCTCTACAGATGAATGTCTTAACAAAATTTATGCGATTGCTATAGAGGTACAGCTCCCGCAGTCCCGCAGTTGCGTAACTCTGAATTCTTAGTGGATTTCAGGTGGTGGATAACTAGTGCTCCCGCAGTCCCGCAGTCGAAAGGTAAGTGGAATTCATGGTGTGTATAACAACTGCTCCCGCAGTCCCGCAGTCACGCAGTCGAAATCTAACAGGAATGCAGGGTGTGTATAACTACTGCTCCCGCAGTCCCGCAGTCACGCAGTCGAAATCTAACAGGAATGCAGGGTATGTATAACTACTGCTCCCGCAGTCCCGCAGTCACGCAGTCGAAAGGTAAGCGGAATTCAGGGGTGTATAACTGCTGCTCCCGCAGTCCCGCAGTCCCGCAGTCGAAAGGGAAGTGGATTAACTAGTGCTGCCGCAGTTCCGCAGTCACGCAGTCCAAAGCTAAGAGTAATTCGGGGGGTGTATAACTCAGTAGTGCTAGTATTCGAAAGGCTCAACACATATTGAACTCAACCAAACTATTTATGACTTTCGTTATTTGCACAAGAAACATTTTGATTGTATTTACAAAAACTGGTGGAGGATATCAACAACAACAGCAAAAATATCCATCACCTCGTATAATGTGCAATTGAAATGGACCTGAAGCGAAAGACATGTTATTTTCAGTTAAACGCTATGGTAACGCTAACTATTCAACTTGTTTCGATGAATACTACATGCAAATTGGAATGAATTGTCATGAACAACATCTCAACCTTTGCGGCCATGGTCTCTAAGGGGAAATGTAGTCGTTTGTTTGTAAAAAAGCACGCATTGGAGTGGTTATGTCACTATGGATAGGTTTTGCAAGGGCATTGTCGTATTCTTGATCGGTTAGGGTTGTGCTGTTAGGCCAGGGTACTGGTTTGCTTTTCACGAAAACCTTGCATTGGCCGCGTGCCCTAGGAACTCTGAATTCCACGATGCGCCCGAAGCCATCTTCTTGTAGGGATTCTGTCGCTCGTGAGTATTCCGCCTCGGCTATTGTCTTAGCTGATCGTTTCCCATGTTTGAATGCGCGGTAGCTGACCACTGGTCCCGGGGATAGCAAGACCTGATCTTTGATAAACTGCTGGGTTGGCTGTTCAATCGTTTTATCACAGGTACTATTTGTGATCTCCTTTAGGAACTAGAAGTAAACAAAGGCATATTATTAGCCATCTGAAATTGGAAATGGGTTAGATAATCTTTAATGTTAGAATTTGTGACCTCACGCATGAAGAACGAAGAATATACATTCTGTTTAGTTTGTTTGTGGCCTCGCGCTTGATATAACGAGGAATATAGATTCTGTTTAGCTAGTATGTGGCCTCACGCGTTAACGGAGAAAATACATTCTGTTTACCTTGTTTGTGGCCTGGTGCTTTTAGAGCGAAGAATATACAATTGTGCCTCGCGTGTTTGAGGCCTTGTCTGTTTAGTTTAGCTTGTTTGCGGCCTCACACTTAAAGAATGAAGAATTAGGTATATGTGCACTAAACGAAACGCTTGAAGTAAAATTCAGTCATCCTTTTGATTTGCGATGTTCTAAAGAATGTCAGACATTTCGCCCCATGGACAAATAGCCCCGGACAAATAGCCCCTACTTGCTGGACAATTAGCCCCCAGTCTAAAAACATTAATAATCACAGAACGTATAATGTCAGCGAGCTGAACAAATGAAAGCTAAAATTTGTAAGAAGTGCTTAGGCCTAATCACTGAAACGAGCGCTTAGACTTAATCAGTAAAGGAGTGTTATTTTGTTCGCTAAACGACTGCTATTTTTTTAAGAATGTGAGGTGGTTCATTGTAAAGCCATCGATGGCAAAAATCACTCTTTACCTACGGTAAATTTGCTATTTTCACACTGGGGGCTATTTGTCCAGAATGTGGGGGCTATTTGTGCGTGGGGCGAAATGTCCCGATACCCTTCTAAAAATGGTTGTTGGCTTTTCAAAGTTGTCCTAAATGTGATATTGTGTCTTTTAAGCTTCAGTTGGTCAATTTCCTCCAATCTTGCAATTAAGGATAGGCAAGGTTGTGGAAAGTATTTGAGTAACATGACATTTCAATCTTAACAACAACTAATCTTACCTGACAAAGAATGCCCTTCTGGCCTTCCAGGTGATGCACAAAGTCCGTTGCACTGTCGAGTGTACTCTTCGAGATCTCAGTGGGTGGCGAGGAGGCGGGAGCACCTGCCAGCAGTTCTTCCATGGTGTGATTAAAGACATGGAGGGCTGTGGCGACTCGTGGAATGAGCTCCGGCATTTTGGATTTCGGAGGTACATGTCCTTGCCGGATGGCCGTGTTGACCCCTGCAACAAACTCATCGATAGTTTCCCGCAACAGCAACTTTGCGTCCTCCGCAAAAGTGAAATGCAGCTGCTCAACCGTGTCGTTGATGTTAGCGAAACACAATTCAAAGTTGTCCACCACTTCTGTAGAGAGTTGATCTGCTGCGGTCTCCATTTCTGAAAGAGTTGGCCTGTAGGCCAGGGGAGTTGCAATCAGCATTCGATCGACCAAACCATGTCCATGGTCCATTTTGGCGACGAGTTTTGCGGCGTTAAGGAGCTGTGTTGATCCTAGGATGCTGAACGGAGTATTTGGTGGGATCACTCTACTCTCCTCAGTGGAATAAGAGTAGGAACAGCGCTCGCCGGAAAACAATTTGCAAAGCAACTGAACGTCGCCAGTTGCATTGTCCTCATCGGACTTCATCAGTTTACTCAACACATCAAAAACTTCGGGGGAGAGGATGATTCCTTTTTTTTGCATGGATAGCAACTTCACCAAACCCGAAGAAGTAGTTTTGCAAATGATCGATGCAGTGTAATCTAGTACTTCGAGATGATCTTGAGATGCATGCTGGATTGCCGATGATTTGCCTGTGGAAAAAAAAGATGAGAAAGACCATTACTTACGAAATCGTAAAATTTAACAGTTTCGTATGTAACAGTTACGGCTGAAAGTCCACAAGCTGTAAAGTCCAATTAATTGTGCGCGTAAAACGTACCTGTTCCAGGATATCCCACAAATATGGTATAGATGTTTAGGGGCTGATCGTGTGTTAAGGCTTGCACTCGTGCGTGGTTACAGGCCAGAAGATAAGCGGTTGTAGTAAGAAGTGAGGGGACGAAATATCCTTCGCAACTTCCAACGGACACCGCTTTGTTTTTGATGAACTCGTAGACTTCAGGTTGAGGAAATAATTTTCGGTATGAAAATTGTACTTCATTTAAACGCTTCTGGAGATTCACCCAGGTTTGTTCGTGTTGCTTGTTCAGTTTTGACAAGGCGTACATGCTGAATTTGTTCTTGATGACCGGTAATAGAAGACTGCGTTGAAAACAAACAGTGCACTGTTAAGAGAAAGGCTGGGAAGTTACTTTTGAAGAAGTCGGCTTGCGAAATCTTGACCAATGGGAGCTCAGGCGCGTAATTCAAAGCTTTATTTCCTTTGTTTATTATTCAATAACTTCCGAAATGGAAAATCGGTGTGAAATCAGTCTATTCAAAACCTGGATGTGTGAAAATTTGTTAGAGGTGAGAAGGTAAAACTACACAGCACTACACGGCATGTGGAGTATTGACCAATAGCAGGCCACGCGCGCAAGTCTGGTTAAGAGTCAGTACCGTTTGCGGTTCTTTGGGAAGTGTCACTTATTCAATCTATAAAATTTTGAGTCAGTTGAAAATGAAAGGGTAATGTGATAAAATTAATTGTGGGTGTAAGGGCTAGCTTTAATGGACGCGCGGTAAACAAAAAACTCAACTGAACTGCAACAAGAAGGTGGTATGGAAGATTAAATAATAGAAAGAAGAGTGTTCTTTGTTTTTTTATACTTGTTTTATAAGCGTGCCGGCGTAAAATGAACATAGAAATGTGACAGGCGGCAAATAAAAAGGACCTTGCTGAAGTCGCTTTATTCAGAAGTTATTTAACAATAGAGAGTGTGAAATTGTGATAACTTTGCATATAAACAACGACTGAAAAAAAGAAAAGAAACTTCCATACCGCTATTCAGTCAGGAATATGTCTAGTTCAAGCAAGAAAATGAATGAAAAGGGAACGCAAGTTGCTATAGGTTTGAAAAAACCGCGTCAAAGCAGCCTTGGCACGCAAACTGCTCTTAAAGCCCCTAAAAAGGACCAAGCGACCCAATGTGGAATGGCAAAAGGCAGTTATGCTCGAGATGAAAGTAAACCTGACAGAAAATGGCGATATGATGAACTGATCGTAAAACTTCACGATAAAGACAGACTTATTCAGTGGTTGATGGAAGATGGATTGCTAGGCAAGTCTCGAGTGTGCTCGGTATGTGGAGATGACATGACACTTGTGAATTGTGACGACCGTTCGGATGGTTTTAAATGGGAGTGCAGAAGACGCATTAATAGCAAAAGGCACAAGGTGGAGTTATCAATTAGAGCAGGCAGCTGGTTCGAGCAGAGCAAGATGACGCTAGAAGAGATCCTAAAATACAGTTATTGGTGGTGCCAGGAATTGGATCAGGCCCAAATAAGACACGAACTTGGACTTGCAACACATACGTGCGTGGATTGGGACAGTTTTTTCGGGAAGTCTGTGAGATATCGTTAATGGAAGGTAGCCAGAGCATAGGTGGAGAGGGAAAGGTCGTTCAAATTGATGAGAGTAAATTTGGAAAGCGCAAGTATCATCGTGGACATCATGTTGAAGGGCAGTGGGTATTCGGCGGAATCGAGAACGACAGTAGAAAATGCTTTCTCATCGCGGTGGAAAAAAGAGATGAACAAACTTTATTGCCCATTATCCAAAAGTGGATTAAACCTGGAACAACGATCATTTCAGACTGCTGGAAAGCCTACTGTAATTTAGAGAAACATGGCTACACGCATAGAACTGTTAACCATTCAATAGAATTTATACCCATTGTCCTAATGGTTTCATTACACGGTCGTTTTGCTACAAAGTCGTTTCGCTACACAGTTCAGTATGAAAATGTGATTATTTCTCGTTCTTAAAGTGAGTTCGGGTAAAAAAAAATATGTTAGCTGTTTCTACGTTTGAAAGTGATTGCATGAGAAGTAAATAGAGTTCAAATATTAGAGAGTATGTCAATTTTAAAACGCAGCGAATCGACTGAACTGCAGTGTAGCGAAACGACCGGTAAGCGATGCGTGGTGCGCTGAGTGGTTACGTCGTACACGATGTAAATTTTAGGCAGTAACGCTCGCAGAACGAGCAATAATGATAGCGTAGCTTTGATATGTGAACACACCGTAGCGATTATATGTGAAATAGCCCAAATGTTTATCGTTAATCGCCTACTCGGTAGCCAAAAAGAACATTGAAAGCTTTCCCTAGCCCAAATGGCATTGAAAGAAAATCCTTGATTCACCGCGATGTAATTCTTCGTGGATAATGTTTTTATAACGAGGAATACACATGCACAGTAATTTGTCATTGTTCATGTTAGTTGTGGTTTTGAATAAAAATTAAAGAGATTATTCTACGAACGTGTTGAAAGATTTAGGCTTATTGTTTTTCAGTCGTTGAGTAATGTGCAAATTAGATGACTGCGGGACTGCGGTAGCAGTTTCGCAGTCCCGTAATGAATGTATGGATAAAGAACGAGGAACGTTTATGCAAATTAGATGACTGCGGGACTGCGGTAGCGGGTTCTTAAGTTCTAGATTTTAGTGGCCGGGTATTCTAGAATCTAGCCTGGAGATCAGATCGAAAAAGGAGCATAGGCCGGGTTCCCCTGAGTGGAGTACAGCCACAGCCCCGATCTTAAAGAAAGGGCAGGTCGAACTTATATAAACGTCCGAACTCGCGGGGGCCTCCATGTGGGAGAAAGAAAGATGTTGCGTTCGCCCAGCAGCGGCTGGTGGTGGGTCCGTCTGGTTGCGGCAAGACAGTGTTCATGATGCGCCTGTTGGCGCAGGCGGCCGACCATTTTGCCGTGCCCCAAGACCGTCCATTATTGTTACGGGGCCTGGCAAGATATGTTCGAGGCTTTGAAAACCGCGGGTGTGCACCTCCATGACGGGGTGCCGGAGCCATCCGACTTGACAGCCTGGTTCCCCTCGGGGCAGCACGGCGTGTTGGTGTTGGACGACCTGATGGCCGAAGGAGGCAACGACAAACGCATGTTGGATCTCTTCACCAAAGACTCGCATCATCGCGGCATCACGGTGGTGTACCCGTGCCAAGACGTTTCCGCCTGGCAAGTACGCCAAGACCATTTCACGCAACACGCATTACGTGGTGGCGTTCAAGCACCCGCGGGATCGGTTGGGCATCCACAATCTGTTGATGCAAGCTTTTCCCACGCATTGCCGGGACGTCATGGACGTCTACGAATGTCAGATGCAACGCCCTTACGGCTACCTCCTCTTGGATTTGCATCCGGCCTCCGACAATCGGTACCGTGTCTTTGCGAACGTATTAAAGGACGAAGGGTGGACGCGGACGTTCACTCACCAGACACAATGGCCACGCGGTATCCCATGGGTGTGGGTGCCGCCTCCAGGCACACGGTCCACGCCGCCGAACGTGACCGAGCGGCCACCGAATGACGTTGACGCCTCACTACTCCCCAACCTGACGTGGATCTGGCGTACGCATCACTCCGTCAACCCACCACGTTGGACGAATTGTGCACCTCCATGTCGACGCCGTCCCCTTTGACGCTGGGCACCCTGATCGTGGCTGGGGGCACGCTGTCGCCTAGCCAGATGGCGGCCGCAACGGTGGGTGTGGGGTCGCCTTCCTCGGACATGCCCGCCACCCGGATCGCCTGCATCAATGCCCGGTCGTCTGTGGGTTACAAACGTCCTCCAGCACGACCCCTACCCGTCCCGGCTTCGTCGCCGTCGTCCAGAGGGAGCAGCAGCAGCAGCCGTTGGAGCAGGACCCCGAGAGGGCATCCCCAACGACACGGAGGGGACGGAGGAGGTGGCGACGGCGGGGGTGGGGGCAGTGGCGACGGGGGCAGCGATGCCGACGACAACGACGACAATCGCCCAGGACGGCGTTTGAACCAGGAAGAATTTCGACGGCAATTGGATCAGTTGGCCGAAGGTCAACGACAACGGGCTCAGGGCCGGACCATCGCCGGGGTGATGCACACCAATACCATCACCACCGTCTATAAAGACGGCAGACCGCCGGTCGTGCGACGGACCTCATTGTGTCTGTCGACTCCGAACTCCTAAACGAGATGGCCAAGATGCCCGTCATTGTTGACGTTGACACCGGCTCACCTGATAGGGTGGACGCCCGACCCATTGCAACCGTTGGATTCGTTGTTTGCCTTCTACCACCGGCAATGGTGGTGTCATCGTCGCACCTTCACGCACGTGCGACGGCTGCACGCTGCATGGAACGGTTTGGCGCTCTTGATCGTGGTGGCCGGGTTGATTATAGGGCCCTTGTTGGACGACAGCCTGTTGATGGCCTGCCTGGCAGCCTTGGGCATGGTGGACGGATTTCAAGAAATTCACGTTCAAAGTGGACATAGCCCGTTGGGCGTACACCACCTACACCAAGACGTTGATCGAATTGCGCACGCACGTGTGTGGCGTGCCGTCGGTTTTTTATTAAGATGCAGACGTTGGACGGCGTAGTGACGGACGTGACCCCGCCGTTGATGGACCGGTGCCTGCCCACCTATGCGGCCCGGTTCGAGTACGTGCCAGTGCACGGGGACTGTTACGTGGACGGGTGCACCCGGCCTCTGGTGCCCATCAAACGTATAAAAGCCACGACACCTTCACCGTAAAAAACCTCGACAAGGATGCCCAAGACATGACGACGACGACGCCACGACGCCACGACGCCGTCACTGACCCTGCCGTCAGACGTGGGGGACTCTTCCCCTTGCTGGCTTTATTGCTGGCGGCCATCGCAGCCGGCAAAGCGGCGGCCTTAGGCGGGGTGGCAGCTGGTGCCGGGTACGGGGTAAAGAAAGGACTCGAAGCGGCCACCCGGAAACGGCGCTGATCCATAAAAGGGAGATGCTTCCCCGTGGAAAAACGATCGGACAGGATGCGACAATGCCGTCACACCGTCAACGTTGTGGAACATGCAACCCCCCGCCGACGCAAGACGACGACCCGCCGCCGCTGCCATCAGACGGGTGGACTCTTGTCATTGCTGGCCTTGTTGCCAGCGGCCATCGTGGCGGCAGGGTTGGCTCCGGGTGGCCACTCAGAAACGCTATGATGCACGAGCCGTGGAAAAACCAGTCCGTGCCCAAAAGAAACGCGGGTTTATTCGACATCCCGACGGGTCCACCTACGCTTGGAAACGTTCATAAAAGAGGGACCCTTGGGGTGCCACAACGACGATGAAACGGTTGCGACGTCAACGGCTGTTTTTGCAAGCCCTCTTGCAAGAAGCGTGGGGGCCGGGCGGGGGCGCGGTGCAACCTGTTGCAGCACGCCAAAGCCGACCAGATCAACACCGTCAGCCAATTGGTGTTGAACCTGTTGAAAAAACGCATGCCTGTGGCACTGCCTTTGATGGCCCGGCTGCAAGCATAAAAAGGTGTTGTGCAAAGTGGGTCAACTTAAGAATTTGTTGAAACGTCGACGGGCGTGGCTCCTATCACAGAAAGGCACCAGACTACGGACGAGTCTACGCGACACCTGCCGATGCGTGCTACCGTTCGGGCCCTGATGCAACTCTTGCAAGAAGCCAACGCCGAGAACACCCGGTTCTGGCACGAGACGTGGCAGTGGCAACGGGATTACGTGGGGGTGCTGGAACAGTATAATAAGGTGTTGCGCGACAAGATGCAGTTGGAGAAACGCCTCTACTCGTTGGAGGTCGACGGGCAAGTGACATTGTGCAACACGTGCGCGCGTTGCGTCCCATGAGACAAAACATGGAAGAGATGATCATCATTCCCAAGCAGGAAGTACCTGAACTGGTGCAGTATTACAAGGGTGCGGTGGACAAGAATCCGTGGTTGATGCGCGTGGGGCGGCTGGGGGCCAAGAAACAACGCTTGCTGTCCAACGCATCGTTGCCGGTCTCCGAAGCCGTGCAACGCGTCAAACCCGTGTCCAGTGCCTTGCGACGCACCACCAAACGGCTGCGGCATTTCACGGCGCCGTTGTCACCCGCCGGGGCCGAAGGGGATGCGGGCGACCCCGACGCCGATCTGACCACCTTGGCCTGGGAGAAATGGATGCAATGCATGGTCCGTGCGGCCGAAAAGCCACGGGGACGTGGCGTGGCGGCGGAAGCGAAACAAGTGGCCGTGGGGACCCCCGGCCCGACCTGGGGCGTGGTGACCGTGACCAAGAAAGAAACGGGGGCCCGACCCAAGACGGTGCCGGGAGGACGGCCTCGGCACATGAAAGAAGAAGAATTGCAAGCCACCGGGTTCAAACCCAAGAAACGAAGCCGCCCAAGCGCTGACGAACTGCTCTGAGAAGCCCGGGACACCCACGAGTGGATCGAGGAAGCTATAAAAACCTGGAAGACGCCGGCCAAAGTCCGACGGTTGCGACCTTTGCCCGGGTGGGAAGTGGGGGCTGAAGGCAAAAAGACGCACCGGAAACTCGATGACACCGACTACTAGAGCACAGGCCAAGCGACGACGGCAGACCCAGAAGGAATAACAGTGCGGGTGGGGCTTGGAAGTGCAGAAATGGTTGGGCAAGACCGGCTTGGAATTTCATTGGCCGGGGTACCAGTACATTGGTCCTGGCACGCATCTCCAGAAACACTTGAAACGCGGGCACCCGGGCATCAACCTGGCCCGAGGTCGCAAATGGTGGCAGTGG
>BLFK01000280.1:175023-176076 GCA_014634185.1 Astreopora myriophthalma
TGTTGTGAATAGGTCGATTGACCATGTTATGGATACGAAATGAAGTACAACATAGGAAAATCTTTGCTGTGAACTCTACAGCGGCGCCCAAAGAAAGGCATAATACATCGCAGTTGCCATATTGTTTGCATCTTTTCGTGGGTTTTAAAAAGAAATCACACGCGGTAGTTTTGAACACAGTTTGCGCAAGCGATAGAGCTATTTCGAGTCATTGCTCTTTGACCATGCCTTTATCAATCGGCATCACGCAGTGACGTGATGGAAATACCACAACATTCGAAAGAAAACAGTGAGGAGTTTGCGATGGGAGGTGGAAAGTAGTACATGAGGCGTCTCATGTCGGGTCTTTGTACTCAATGCGATGAATTGAAAGTCTCTTTGCCATGCAAGAGACAATTTCTCTACACTTCAAAATTGCTTGACTTATCTATCGCGTAGCTTAATTCACTGCACCATTGAGTAAAACACTGGTTCACTTACTTCTTTTAAATTTGTTGGTAATAAGGTCCACTCCAACTCGTGATTGTGACAATCCTGAAGGACCTTGTCCAATCTCTTCGTATGGTTTGACAGCATACTCACAGACGATTGTGCTGATGGCACTCGAGTAAGGCAAAGATATGTATTGAGACGTAATACTGAAGGGTGTTAAGTGTGCGGCAACTCTCTCCAAATTATGTAATGGCTTTGTTGGCAGTTATTGAACGCGGTTAAACAGAAGGTCTCACGGGAGACTTTAAATTCCCTTGTGAATTTTTCCTTCATGTCAATAATTTTTTTTACTGCCACTAATTAAGAGCTGACAATGGAATGTCCTGCCTTCTTGCTCAATGCGTCTACGATGGGTTCATTTACGAGGTAAATACGTGTGTAATTCGCGGATGAAGTAAGAAGAAAATTCAAACAAACACAAAAAAAAACTAACGGTTATAAAATCCAAGGAAACCTACAGAAACAAGGAAGAGTTTCACAGGTGCTTCCACTGAAATACAAATATTTGACTACAATTAGTGTCAACTGATTGTTTTTTGTTTCAAGTTTACCAATGAAGAT
>BLFK01000280.1:184368-196868 GCA_014634185.1 Astreopora myriophthalma
TAAAAGTATGGAGCTATCAATTAGTGACCGGCGGATCATCAGCATTGCTAGAGGTGTGGCAGCTGACGATGTTCCAACTGTTGGATGGTGCTCCAGAAGTCTGTGGAAACCAGAACACTCTTTTGAGGGCCTGCTCTACAGAGTTGGAGAACATGTGATATTTGCTGACCCCGACAAGGGAGATACTGTTGTTCTACTTGACAGTTTGTTTTCTGTCACGATTAACAATGTGTCTGTACTTTTCTGCAAAGGAAGAAATTATAAATATGATGGAGAAGCAGAACTTGGTCTTAGGCAAGTCTGCCCAACAGATGACACCATCATATTTGAAGCTCCACTTCTCAGCAGAAAGGTTATGCTGTTTGCAAGGAATGAAAACGATGATGAGCAGGAAGATAATTTCAGAGATGGTCAACGCTTTATTCTGATGGATTACATGCGACGGGTATTTCCTGTTACTGAAGGGACAGTTGTTGTTCCTTACTATCCCGTAGTCCATGACATGGTAGAAATCAAAGGAGATCATGGGCAAATCTGGAAAGCTTGTGTGCTATCATTCAACTTAACCCGTTTGACTGTTAACGCTAGATTTTTTGTAGAGGATGGCACACAACCCGGTAGGTGGATACCTGAGAGAAGCCCAGTTCAGGTCATTCACTTCAAAAGTATCCTTGGAAATTCAAAAGGATACTGGCAGGTGGCATATTCTTGTTGGATTGATGAAGAGGAATAGTTATTAATTTGTCATTATTGATAATTATTTATAAATTTATCATTATTAATTTTATATTGTGACAATATAGTGTTCAGAGATGATGCCTTGATCTGCTTTTCAGAATTGTGTTTAAATGAAGGGATTGCTGTTTAAGGATACTACTTCCCAGACATGTGACTATATTGGATATTTTTAATTGATTTGTTTTGAAATTATGTTAAGGAGAAATCAAGTTTAAACAGAATGTGAACTGTCTTCCATTTTTTGCAATTGAACAAAAGATAGATGTTTACCTTATACATGTAAAGACTGTTCTTTAATTGAATTGAAAATAAATTGTTTATCTACAATTACCTCAAGGAATGACTGGTTTATTACTCAAACAAACCAAGTTTGCTTTCCTCTTTCTTTTTTATTGGATTATCAAATGCTAGAAGTGATTTTCCAATAAACTACCATCAATACTAACTTGGAGTTGTATTGGTAAATGATTGGTTTATCAGGCAGTAAACAAACCAGGTCTGGATTCCTGGTGTAATTGAATTATCATGTGCAACAAGTGATTTTCCAATTAATTACCATCAAAACCAACTTGGAGTTATATAAGTAAATGATTGGTTTATCAGTCACTAACCAATCCAAAGTTTGGTTTCTTGGTTTTTTATTGGACTATATACCTGTCAAACATAATATTCCAATAAACTACCATTAAAATACTAACTTGGATTGTTAAATGACTGATGTACCAATGATATTCCAAAAAGCATCCTTCTACTTAAAAAAATATCAAGTATTCCAATATTATTCCAACTTTGGATAGTTTATTTCAGATATTTTCCAATAATAATCCAGTTTGGAACCTCTCAACTTTTTCCTGTGTATGTGTCGTTAAGTTTTGACATGATGGCGCAACCACCGTATTGTACGGCCGTCTGCTCCGTCTTAAAACTGACATACAAACAGTCCCAGCAACCACTCTAAGCCCAGCCCATCACCACTTTCAAAGTAGTGTGTAACGACCACTGACTATACTCACATGACGTTCGGGCCCGCTTGGGTGTCGCGAACGATAACTATGGCGATCTTTGGTGATTATTCTCGTCTATTTCGCCTTTTTTATGTCAAGGAATTTGCTGGAATCAATGCATTCAGTTTAAATTCCTTTGTTTCAACCATCAAAAGGTTTATTTTTGATGAAAGGGTTGAAGATGTTGTTGAAAAGAAAGTTGTATGCAAGCGTTAACTCTCTGCTGACGATAGTGTGTCCTCATTTGTAGCTGAAGTGGAAAGTGCAGTTCACTTATTTCCCGTTTTAAACAGCAGAAGTGTTGAGAAGTGTTAAGAATTTCATGACTTTACCCTGACCACTGGAAACCCAATGGGATCCGTTCTTGCAAGCAAGAGGAACACTTGCCGTATTTGTAATGAGGCAATGTCTGTTGATATCAAAAGTCATGTCATTGTCATCTACCATGGGTAACGAGGTAGTTACTTAGGTTCAGGGCTAACGAAGTTTTGCCGTGGGTGTAAATTGCACGAACACTACACTTATTGGATGCTGAATGGTCAAAGACAGTTTGATGAGAATTACCTCGAAAACGAATTCTTGTTGACATCCGAGGATACTGCCTTTGACATGTCTTTGATAAGACAGTGTGGCAATTTTCTAGTCATGGGAGCCGTGCCGTTTTCGACATTTCCAAAAACATACAACTACCAATTTGGTTACAGTCTTGAAGCCAACGATGACAGTGAAGGTCAGCTCGTTGGAGAACCAAAAAGCAGTGTCAAAAGAATGAAATGGTTAGTGTTGTTTTGAGTAAGTGTTGTTCTGAGTAAGTGTTGTTCTGCAATCTGCTCTTGCCACACTACCTTACAAATCAAATGTGTTATAACATGAAGTGCCTTAGAGTTGAAGTGTTTTCAAAGTTCTCAGGATGATTTCATTCAGAAATCAACGTTATTATGCAAGCAGGAGCATACCCATAACCCTCTTGTTAATGCCGAACCCTGTGATATCCATCTAAAAACAGGAGTGATGTGTAATTCAGTAAGACTTCTTCGAAATTCTACCCAAATATTCATCCAGAATTGTAAAATTCATAATGGTAATAGGACTTGTAGTGTTTTAGAACCCAGGTCCCCCCTCGGACAGTGACGCCTGACTGTAAGAGTGACGAGCACAAGACAATAAATAGTTATATTCTTGGTTCAATCCGGCCGAATCGTCAGCTATCCCCGGCTAACTCGGTACACAACATTGGCGACGAGGATAAATATACTCTCAGGAGGTAGAGCCAATGGGACTTTCGCGAAAATCATGGATGATCACGAGAGAAACCACATCAAAACATTCGACTGCTATGGCGACCAAAACACACTCGGTTTAAGATGGAAGCGTTGGCTTACAGCATTCGAACTGTTTGCAGATGGAAAAGGCCTGATCTTAAATGAGGAAAACGCAAACGAAGACGTGCATTATTACTCCATTTAGCAGGAACAGATGTTCAAGATATCTTTTCCACCCTTCCAAACACAGGAGATGCGAAGGATTACAAGAAAGCGGTAGAAGCGCTGAACGCCTACTTCGTACCAAAAGTCCACACGATGTACGCCAGGCACTTCTTCAGACAGCTCACACAAGCCCCTGGGGAGACTATTCGACAGTTTGCCACCAGGCTCAGACGTGCAGTGAAAGATTGCAACTACGGAGAAGACCCAGAAAATCAGATTCGTGATGAAATATTCTGCCCGTGCACTAACACGTACATCAAGAGAAAACTTCTGGAAGAAGGTCATGGCCTAACCTTAGCAAAGGCGCTTGAAATAGCCGAAAACTGCAAAAAGGTCGACACCCAGCTTGCTGCAATGAGCCTAGAGGGAAAGGGAGAAAACCCAACAGTCGTTAACCGCATAGAGGAAACAAGAAGATACTCTGGCAAGAAGAACCAGTCATGTGATCCCAACAAAGACCCGGAGACGACCTGCTATCGATGTGGTAGACCCGGACACTTTGGCAAAGACCCGGCCTGTCCAGCAAGAGGACACTTCTGCCATAAATGTGGAATGGAAGGGCATTTCCAAGAGCGATGCAAGACAAAGCAGACAGGTGGCGCAAGACAAACAAGAATCAAGCAACACAGGGATTCCAAGAGGGGTGCTGCCAACATGGTCGACTCCCAAGATAATGAAGATGAGCCTGCATATGCATTTGCAGTCGACAACAAGAAGCAAGAGAAGATTGAAGTCACTGTCGGAGGTTGCAAGCTGAACATGATTGTGGATTCCGGAGCGAGCACCAACATCATCGACAAGCAAACGTGGAGAGGCTAAAGAAGAATAAAGTGAAGTGTAAATCAGCTCGCTTGGATAGAAAACTCTACGCGTACGCGTCCCAGACTCCACTGGATGTGATAGGAACGTTCTGTTGTGATATCATTGCAGGAATGAAGTCTGTTAATGTGGAATTCTGCATAATCAACGGAGAAGGAGATCCCCTGCTAGGAAAGGAAACCGCAACAAATCTCGGAGTGCTGAAGATACGGATAGAAGTGGCTGCAGTTCATGCAAGTTCAAAGAACATTGGTGAGATTCTGCAGGCAAAATACCCAAAAGTCTTCAATGGCATAGGGAAGCTGAAAGGCCGAGCGGTCAAGCTCCACATCGATCCAAATGTAAAGCCTGTGGCTCAGCCAATAAGGAGAACTCCTTTCAGTCTTAGATCAAAGGTAGAAGAGAAGATTCAGGAACTGGTTGACCTTGACATCATAGAGCCAGCTCAAGGGCCAACTCCATGGGTAAACCCAGTAGTCGTCGTCCCAAAGTCGGGAGGGGACATCCGTGTTTGCATAGACATGCGCAGGGCAAACCAGGCCATACTAAGAGAGAGGCACCCAATCCCCACAGTTGACGAGATAATGCAGAGCTTGAATGGCAGTAAGGTGTTCAGTAAACTCGACTTAAAATGGGGCTACCATCAACTGGAATTGACTCCTGATTCAAGAGAAATCACGACGTTCGTGACGCATTGTGGATTGTTTAGGTACATGAGACTGTTGTTCGGGGTTAATTCAGCCTCAGAACAATACCAGTACGAGGTCCAGACAGCACTTGCCGGCATAGATGGACAAGAGAATATCTTGGATGACATTATCGTACACGGGACAGACCAAGAAGAACACGATGCACGCTTGGAGAGCGTAATCAAGAGGCTCGGTGAGCGTGGACTGACCCTCAATGCAGGAAAGTGCCAATTCAGCATGGACAAGCTAACATTTGTGGGAATGGTACTGTCAGGAAATGGAATCAGTTGTGCAGCAGAGAAGGTTGTAGCTGTCACCAGTGCAAGAGAACCTCAGAATGCATCAGAGACACGCAGCTTCCTAGGTCTAGTAAACTACTGTGGGCGGTTCATTCCCGACCTAGCAACGATTTCTGAACCACTGAGGCGTCTGACAAAAGCGGGGACACCGCTTGTGTTTGGCAAAGAGCAGAAGGAGGCATTTGAAGAATTGAAGAAACGCCTGTCTAGCGTAGAGACTTTGGGGCGTTTTGACAAAGACGCCCCAACGCAAGTAGTCGCTGACGCCAGCCCAGTTGGGCTCGGGGCCATTCTAACACAGATACACAGAGATGGTCTGAGAATTATCAGTTACGCAAGCCGCAGCCTGACTGAAACAGAGCGCAGATATTCGCAGACAGAGAAAGAGGCGCTTGCACTCATATGGGCTTGTGAGAAGTTTCACCCTTACATTTATGGAACACCATTCGAACTTGTAACTGACCACAAGCCACTGGAGGTAATTTATGGGCCAAAATCAAGACCGTGTGCACGCATCGAGAGATGGGTCCTAAGAATGCAGCCGTACAAGTTTCAAGTGAGGTACCAACCAGGACCGAAGAACATTGCTGACTCATTATCAAGGTTGGTGGGCAGTGAAGAGAGTGGAAGCAGACACTCATCGCAGGCGGAAGAATATGTACGATTTGTAGCAGTATCAGCAACACCCAGTGCAGTGACGACTCGTGCGGTAGAAGAGGCATCCGCTGAAGATGAAGAACTTGGAGCGGTCAGAAAGTGCATCAATGGAAAGCCATGGGATCAACTGGTCTACAAAAAATACCTTCCATGCAGTGGTGAGTTGTGCAAGATTGGACAGTTGGTACTCAGGGGGACAAGAATCGTCATCCCGAAGAAACTCAGACCGAGAATGCTATCCCTTGCTCATGAAGGTCATTTGGGCATCGTTGGGACTAAACAGAAGCTACCGAGCAGAGTATGGTGGCCTGGGATGGAAAGAGATGCTGAGATATACTGTAAAACCTGTTATGGTTGTCAATTGGTCAGTCGCCCCAGTCCCCCAGAACCTGTTAGAACAACCGCACTACCAACCGGACCATGGAGAGATTTGGCTGTCGATCTCCTGGGACCGTTACCAACTGGCGAGTCTGTTCTTGTTGTGGTCGACTATTATAGCCGTTACTATGAGGTTGACATTCTAAGATCCACCGTCACTTCCAAGATCATCTCAAGTCTAGAAGAGATGTTTGCAAGACATGGCCTACCAGAGAGTCTGAAATCAGACAATGGACCACAGTTCATAGCAAGCGAATTTGCAGAATACAGCAGGGAATCAGACACCACCGCAAACTGTGAGGTGGAGCGTCAAAACAGTTCACTGCTAAAACGACTGCAGATTGCTCATGCTGAGAAGAAGAATTGGAAGAGAGAACTGATCACATACCTTGCAGCCTGCCGAAGTCTGTCACACCCAACGACAGGAGTAAGCCCAGCTGAATTGCTCTTTGGCCGCAAAATACGTACCAAACTTCCAGAGCTGAGTGATGTGCATGTAGAACAAGAAGTGCATGACAGAGATAGCGAACAGAAGAGCAAGAGCAAAACGTATGCAGACACAAGGAGAGGTTCAACATACTCAGAAGTGCTTCCGGGTGACCAGGTTTTAGTACAACAGGAGAAAAGGGACAAGTTCTCAACTTGGTTCAACCTGAACCCGTACACAGTCCTGAGCAAACACGGCAACAGCTTGGTTGTACAATCCCAGGAAGGAGTACAGTACTCGCGCAACACCTCATATGTTAAGAAACTACTACAGAACAGTGACATACCAAGTACACAGGAGGAAACAGTGTCAGAAACACAGGAGCAGGAGGGACCCGCCCGAGGGCAAAGTGCAGTGCAGGAGCCAAATGCTGTTGAACCCAGAGTTCCAAATGCTGTTAATCCCAGAGTTCCAAATGTTGTTGAACACAGAGTTCCAAATGCTGTTGAACCCAGAGTTCCAAGTGCTATTGAGCTGAGAGTTCCAATTGCTCCCAAACCCGAAGTCCCACTTAGGAGATCAAACAGGCCCAGAGCAGCACCAAGTTATCTCAAGGACTACTACACTAACTCTCAAAGACACTCTCAACAGTAATGTGGGAGAAACATTAGGACATTATCATTGTTGATATTATGAGATGCATTTAACCACTCAGAGACATTGTTTCTCGTAAATAGGACTGTTTGTCATGTTTTATTGACGTTTCAGTGTTAGACTTATAATGTTACCATTTATCTAAAAAGGGGAGGGATGTAGTGTTTTAGAACCCAGGTCCCCCCTCGGACAGGGACGCCTGACTGTATGAGCAACAAGCACGAGACAATAAATAGTTATATTCTTGGTTCAATCCGGCCGAATCGTCAGCTATCCCCGGCTAACTCGGTACACAACAGGACTGAGTGGAGTCCAATTCGGTCTGTAATCATACGAATGATTAACAAAATTGGACACCCACAGAATCTTCATAGCACTCATGTGAGACAACTTGGTAAGGTAGACTATTCAATGAAAAGTTCTCCAGGGAAGAGGGGGAGGGGGAGGATTTGGGTTTTCTTTATAGTAAGTGCAGCGCAGCACATTATACAAGAATTATTGTTAAAATTTAATATGGTAATGATTTTTCAGGGATTGTCATCAAAAACTTCAAGAATTGTTGTTGCGGTTTTAGGTTACGTAATTTTTTTATTTCCGCTTATTGATCAAATTTCTTTACCTCCATTATTCTTTACGTGTTGTAAGATTAGATCAGATTCCAGTTTCTCTCGTCGGCGTTGAATGAAGATTGAATGAAGGAGAGTTTTATGGTAAATTTAGAGGATAGACCGGAGAAAGAGGTACGATTTATAGTTATTTCTTTGTGCTTGTAACATTCATATTTTTGTTATTGGTTATAAATGTACGATTGTTTTTCACTCAAATTTACGTGTGATTTGTATCACAGCTTCGTGTTCTTGCTTAGGCACGAGGTTATTTAGGATGTCTTTCACTTATCGTGATCTGTTACATTTCTCTGACTATTTTGTAATATTAGTTTATAATGATTATTGTTTCAGTTTTACGTGATTCCAACAAATAAATTAATGAACAAAAGAAGGGCCTAGATTTGGAGTCTCAGTAAAGCTCGTATCAACACACACATTACAACTGTTGAATGGACGTCAGGCATCAGATAGAAGACTTGAAGAAGGGTTTCTCTTTTATGCATTCTTAAATGTGATACAGAAGTTTTAGGCTAGAACTGAACTTTAACAAGAACTGTTAAGAATCCCAACTGGCCGGAGGCAAGCAAGTTGACTATTTACAAGTGCAGCTGAGAAGTGTCTTGAACCTGGGATTGCCAGATGTCAAGGCAAGCTGCCATCTATTTTAAAAGCTCAATGAAGTGACGAACAAGGTATTCTTTTCTAGCACAACATTCCTGTGAAGTGCCAGGATGTGATAATGTGCTTGTTCTTGATGGCAACATGAAAAATGCACGCCAAGTTTGTTCTTGCAAGGATATTGGTGAGCTGCTATATGCTTGAATGGAAGGAACTGTTGTTGTTGGTATGTCTCAAAGTACACAATGACAAATATCTTGATTTCATCAGAAGCATTATAAAATGTTATCATGCTAGGTTGTGCTTATGTTTTTATCTAATAATATTAAATATGGTTGTGTAGCAGTTATGTTTTTGCGCTCCAAAATAAGGTTCCACATCATGTTATTAATGCATTCAATTTCTAACAATTGATGGACAATAAATATGCCGGGGTCGAATCATTCCATTAGTGTGATAACAATAACACATTGATACCAGTGGCAAAAGGGGTGAATTTCATGGTGTTGGTTATTCATTAAAGTTAACACAATATCTGTGTACAGATCTGTTACTCGCAATTTCCAAAATATGCACTATTATATTTAGACCAGTGAAAGTTACCTGTAAATTTCATTGTTATTGTCACCCCCTTCATGTCACCGATGCATGAGTGTTTTAACATGAACTTATTTCATTCCTATTTTTAATGTAGGTTGTCAGAACACCCCTGGAAAAGGATATTGTCACATACACGATGGGTTTGCACACCAATTTCATGATGATAACATTGGAAACACCATCGATATGTCAAAAACAGCCCACAACAATGACGAACTCCTCGTTGTGAAAATCCTCAATGAAAAGAGCACTAGAAATACTAAAATGTATCAGGTAATGAAGAAACATGTATTTTTTGCTGATTTTTGGAGGGCATAATGTTAGGGAAGGCTTCATTGACCAACAGTGAGTTGACAAGTACAATAATGCCCATAAAAAAAAACAGCACTTTGTTCCACACAAAACGACACAATGTCAGCTCACTTGTGCAGTTAGGCCTCTACTTTGTCATAAATCATGAATACAGTCAGTTTAAAATTAATTTGAAATTTTTACGTGGTGCAATCATTCAAGAATGTTACTATTGTTGTTGAAGGTCTTACGGTCAGATCGATGAAAGACCTGGTTAAGGGTTGTACACTTGCCCAAGAAAGTGGAGGAAATTGTTCAGTCTCAGAAGGACTTTACTCTGCATTTATTAGATGTGGTGGAATTTGGGCAGAGGTGAACTGAACTGCAATTATTGGCAGGCAAAAGGAGAGAGAATGATGACTTCCCAATTGGTCAAAGTATTGTTAGCAGGTACTGTGTCTTCAGAAACCATATATATTGCCACTAACCATGATTTTCTCTTGCCAAATTCCCAAATGAACAGTATTCTATTTCATCATTGGACTACGTCACTAACGAGTCATGTGAGATATGCACACGCAGATCGAGTGTTCAGTTGCCCGCGTAGTTTTTTGAGTGACGGTCGAAAGTTTACAAGCATGGTGAGAAACTTTGATTTGGATGAAATCCTGCCGTCTGACGTGGATGAAACGGCTTTGTTGTATGACCATGAAGAGACAACGAGGAAGAGATGCCAAAAATGTTAGAGAATTTAAGCCAAGTTCTAATGAACATGTCCGCATCCATGTTGTCTATGGAAAAATCGTTTAAGCGAACAAGGCGGGACGACCCATCTGAAGCAGAGGAACCGGTAAAGAAACTATGCAAAAGCAGTACGGAACATGAAAAGGATGCTGAAAGCGATCTCAGTGACCGTGAAACGCTCCTTAAAACGACAGAACCCCGGGTCGACACGGCCACAGAGGGTGAAACTATAGCGTCTCTCATGCTCGACACGAGCATGACACGAAATCTCTCAAGATTTCGATCAAGACAAGGACATTGGTCCGAATATCAATCAGCTACTTGCTGACATTATCAACAAACGTTGGTCTGCTAAACTCAGTGAACCAAAAACTAATGAGGGGAAAAGTGGAAAAATACAGTCGCCCAGGAAACTGTGACAAGCTGATTGTTCCTTGTGTTAACACAGAGATTTGGGACACACTGGACAACAAAAGCAGACAACAGGACCTTTGCACCTCGTCAATACAAAAGTCAACAGCAAAAGTCGGGGCTATTATGGCTCTGTCCACAGAAGCACAAGTGCAATTGAGGTAGAAAACTGCCGGAGGTTGATAAGCTAGTAAAACTAAATACAGATGCTTTGGGACTGCTAGGCCACACGTCATGTGAGCTATTGTTGTGGCAGCTTGACGCCATAAAACCCACTTTGCACAAAGACTACAGCAGTTTGTGTGCCTCACACGTCCCGGTAATGCCACTATTGTTTGGCGATAATCTGCAATCGAGATTAAACGACATTCAGGCCTCGAACAAAATAACTAAAACCACTTCCCCTGAATGACATAATCAAGGGAAAGCAGGCTGCTTCTCGAATAACAACAATGCTGTCTCAGATAACCGACAATGACGAGGACAAAATTTTTTGTCCAAAGGCAGGTACTGGAAGCAGTACCCACCAAAATCTTTCCCCCAGTTGAAGACAAACTCACAAAAGAGGGGAAATCAGGGCAATCAGTGGAAGTAAATACAGCAGATGAATCGACTTTTAAAACTTTACAGGTAAGCAAGTTAGCCGAGAATATGCCGAATGTGATAAATTATTTTACATTGAAGACAGCTTTGTTCAAAACTGGCCAGTTGTCATGCAGACTGTGCGAATGGCGCAAAATAACTTCTGACACAGAAGTCTTACGCACAGTTGCTGGGGAGAAAATTGAGTTCACTTCCCTGACCCATCAGACATGTTTCATGACAAATAACTTTTCCGCGCAGGAAAATAGCGTTGTTGCGCAAGAGATTCAACATTTATTGGCCAAAGAGGTTATTGGTGAATCTGTTCCGGAGCAGGGTGATTTTATCTCCCCTATCTTTCTTCGGCCCAAAGCAGATGGGACAAAAAGATTAATCCTCAATCTGAAAAGTTTAAAAAAGAATGTGGTATATAGGCATTCTAAGATGGATTCAATTTGGACTGCTGTTCGCTTAATGAAATCAAATTGTTACATGGCATCTGTGGACTTAAAGGAGGCATTTTACTCAGTTTGGGTGTCACCAGAACATCAAAAATATCTTAAATTTCTTTGGAATGGTATTGCTTATAAATTTACATGCCTTCCTAATGGTTTGGCATTCTGCCCCCGAAAATTTACGCAACTGATGAAGCCAGTGTTTGCCTCGTTGCCGCAGCAAGGTCGTGTCATCTCCTTATATTGATGACTCATTTTTCATGGGAGGCAATGAATGAGTTGCCAGTAATCGGATACCCATGTTATGCGCAAAGAACTCTGGGATCGCCAGGGGGCAAACATTGCTAGTCGCTAGAAGAAAATGTATGGCGAAAAGTTGTTTCCACGTCCAAAAAAAGAATTCTGTAGAGTAATCAACACTTTTTCGCCGCAGTTTTATCGCAAATGGACTCGGGGGATGTTTGTATGCGGAAAATGTAAGTTTGTGATTGAATAACCGTGAAATATGTGATAAAATCTACTGATACACTTCTTTACTTGCGCAAGGTTTATTGCGAAATTTACATCGTGTAATGGTCGAAAATATCATGAGATTAGGTATAAATCAAGAGGAAATGACCCAATAAAGCCTTTTCAGTTTCAGTTTACGTGTGTACAGCCTGTTTTTTTGTTAGTTACTTCTTTTATAAACAAATTATGGCTTCTGGAAATGTACCTCCTCAAAGGAGAGAAGTCGTTGTCAGAGGAGACGGAAATTGTTTTTACCGAGCTATTGCTCTTTGGAGGGATGAAATAAGCGATGAGAAACATGAAGAAATCCGTAGGTTAAGCTCTACCTTGATTGGAAAAAATCCGAAGGTTTTTCAGCCGCTACTCTTCTCTTCGAACTCTGTGAAGGAACATGTTAAGAAAGGCAAGATCACGGGAACTTGGGCAGAAACTGTCGACATATTTAGCTGTGCATCGCTGCTTCAGCGAACGATTTGCACCTTCTCGACGTCACAAAAAAAGTGGTTTACTTTTAAACCGATTATCACCG
>BLFK01000280.1:204368-207219 GCA_014634185.1 Astreopora myriophthalma
ACTCCTTGATGAAATTACACGTTCGGCCTCAATGAATAAACCTCGCGAAGCTAGGGCTGGGTGGGCAGTTAATTTGGAGTGAAAGAATGTGCTGTCTTTGCTGAGCCAAGCGATGTTGTCTTTGCCCTGTGTTTTCCTGATGTCTCCATCTTCTTCGCTGCTCGCGCTGAATCTGAAGTCGCCTTTCACATTGTTCAGGAGTTTCATTGTTTAATCTCCTTTGGCAAATATTTCTTGTCCCTTGTGCGTGCTCCTGTGGTTCATTTGCATGAGAATTTGGTCATGTTTGGGTGACATCTTTTTCGGACGACTTGTTTTTCGACCAGGAACATCCTTCACTTAATGATATTGATAAGCAAAAATGCGAAGGACTATTGACTGAAAAAGAATGTTTAGAGGCATTAAAAACAATGGCATCCAGTAAATCGCCTGGAACGGACAGCCTTCCTGCGAATTCTATAAAGTTTTTTGGAAGGATGTCTCTCCTTTTTTCATATGTTGTCTTAACAAAAGCCATCAGAAGGGTAAGCTTGCTTTAACCCAAAGGAGAGGCATCATTTCATTGATCCCTAAGAAAGACAAGTCGCTGCAGGAACTGAAAAACTGGAGACCTACAAAATTGCATCCAAGGCGATTGCTTCACGGCTCAAGGCTGTTTTGCAAAATTTAATAGACAACGGCCAAACGGGTTTCTTGAAAGGACGTTCCATTGCAGAAAACATTTGCTTGATCAATAATGTCATCTCATACACAGAAACAAAGAATATTCCCTCGTTACTTCTTTTTGTTGACTTTGAGAAAGCCTTCGATACTATTGAATGGGCATCTGTTGAGAAAACACTTCAATATTTTGGTTTCGGCTCTTCTCTAATCAAGTGGGTCAATTTGTTTTACCGTGATATCCAAAGCTGTGTTATAAACAATGGTTGGTCAGCGGGTTTCTTTGAATTAAGTCGAGGTGTAAGGCAGGTGTGTCCGCTATCGCCTTACATCTTTATCTTGTGCGCAAAGGTGTTAGCTATTACTATCCGTAAAGATAATTTGGTTAAAGGCATCACAGTAGGCAGTACTGAATGTAAGCTCAGTCAATATGCAGATGACACTACTCTGATTTTAGATGGTACTCAAGAATCGCTTGAGCGCTCGTTTGCTATGTTAGAAAAGTTTGGCGAAGTTTCGGGCTTGCTAGTAAATTGTAAAAAAAATTAAGCTCTTTGGATCGGCTCCAAGAAAGGATCAAACGAGATTATATGCACTGATAAAAATCTTTAATGGGCAGATGGCAAGGTTAAGGCTCTAGGAGTTTGGTTTTGTATTGATTGTGAAGAAAGTAAGAAGAAGAATCACGAAGAGAAGGTTCATAAGGTAGAGGATATTTTAAGTAATTGGAGTAACAAGAGATTAACTTTAATTGGCAAAATTGCAGTTATTAAGGCTCTAGCTGCATCACAATTGGTTTATGTTTTGTCATCAACAACGTCTTGTTTAAAATCACTGAAAGAAACAATCTTCTTTTTAAGTTCCTTTGGGATAACAAAGGCGACAAAATTAAGCGGACTGAAATGATAGCAGATTACCAAGATGGAGGACAGAAGATGCTAGACATAATAGAATTTAATAAAGCCTTGAAAATTTCATGGATACTTAAGTATATTTCAAATGACTGCAAATCTAAATGGAAGTGTTTCTTTTTTGATTTTCATCTATCTAAAGTAGGCAGGAAATTAGCTTTTCTCGGTAATTTGGCACCAAAAGATGCCAGAAAACTTGATATAAAAGATGATTTCATTCAAGAACTTATTGAACTATGGGTGGATTTTAATTATAGAGATTCCTTTGTCTCTCAAGCTAATCTCAGTGCTGGACATATTTGGAATAACTCAATGGTCAGAATCGCAGGCAAGACTATATTTTATAAACACTGGGCTGATGCAGGGGTGATTAAAATTAATGATCTGATGACAAGTGATTCAAGAACAATGTCTTACAGCCGTTTCAAAGATAAGTTTTGTTTTCCAGTTTCGTTTCTCGAATTTTGTGGAGTAACTTCGGCTATCAGGAGTGCTATGAGATCTCTGAAATTGTCTGAAATTGCCTTGTGAACAGCCAACTGGTCTGCTTCCTGTAAGTTGACATTCTTATGATGTCGTGTTTATTTGTAACCCACATTCAGGGTTTTCATTAAATTTTAAGATAGAAGGGTACCTGGTGTTGAGTAGCCAGGTACCCTTTGTGAATTTGTGCTGATATTATTGGAATTCTTACTTAAAGAAGATGGGTACTCCCATTAAAGTACACGGGTGCCAGTACCCGGGTCCCGGCTTCTAATACAAACCTTGCAGATTTGAACATAATTGCATAAAATTGGTGGGATAGAAATGTTTATTATTTTGTATTATTATTATTATTATTATTGCTTTAATAAACCAAACGATGTTTTTGAAGTTCATATTATTTAATCAAGACATGTTTCGGATGAAACATCATCCATCGTCAGTTGTACAGAATAAAATGAAGTTGTGCAATAAATAGTGTCATATAGTGAGATATTAATATGAATAATTAAGGATGAAGGCGAGAACAGAATAAAAACACACATCAAACTATTTAAGCTAAGAAAATAGACTAATTAGTATGAAAGGGATAAATTAAGATGTTTGACTTGGGAATTTAGTGACGGCTGCTCCCAAAGGATGTGCATGGCTTCTTTGATTTTCAATTGGAAACTTGTTGGAGCAGAGTCGAGGATTTTAAAACAGTCTTCTGAACAAAGGGAGCGACAATTCTCAGAACCTCTCAGGTGCTTAAAGATGTGAGAATTTTTGTCGGAGGCAAGATGTTCACGAATGCG
>BLFK01000281.1:3130-8130 GCA_014634185.1 Astreopora myriophthalma
TGTTCATGGATGTTTTCAGAGGCAGATAGATAACCAATATAGACACGGGTTTAAACTTTAAAAAAAGTCGGACCGACGTCAGTTCAAGTTTTAAATTTCCTCTTGTACCTTGCAAAAGATTGCTCTGTAACATATTTCAGCTCATCCTTTTGTTCTAGGTAGTCTCTTGCAAATGTTGTAAAGAATACTATGATAGCTTCTTGTTACTTTGATGACGGCATCTTGTTATTATATTACCAAAACCACACTCGCAAAGCGAGACAGAGGTTCAACTAGTAAATCTCATTCTTTTCTCGACCAAAGTGGGTTCTTTTGGTGGATGTTACTTATTATAACACTCACAACAACCACATTGACAGAGAGGTTGAATATGCGGTCATGAATTATGATTTATTTATAAATCGATCTCACACTTCTTTCCACCAAAAATAAACGACACTGGACAACTTACTGCGCTTGTCAACTTAGGTAGTTGGCTGCTGCACGCCAGACCCTCTTTACTTACTTTTGCCCACTGCAGTAGTAATCAAGTGGCCCGTAAAATGAAGGAATCTCAAAAACGTAAATTATTTACGCAAAGCGAAGGTGCTTAGACATGTCAATGTGAGCCTGCTGCCCGCCACGAAAAACCCCTTTGGGGAATTGAAACCTGGTCCTTCATGAAAGCAGATCCAGACTTTGTCAAAGACCTTGACAAAGAGTTATAATCGAACACGAGATGCTCCCGCAATTTGGCCTGGTAGGCGTCAGCGGTAAGGCACCGGTGCAGAGGCCTGGCCATGCTCACACCATTAAGAGGCAGTTCTTCGATGTTGCACAGGAGTTCACTCAGGGGCTCAACAAGAATTTTGAGCTCGCTGTCAGGTAGGGCTTCATCTAGAGCTTGAAATAACTATTCTTCTTACTGACCACAATCTCTTCCTACATATTCCTAGTAGTTTTTAGATAAAGTGAAAGCCCTACGCAATGAAAACGAGCAGGAATCTTTCAAAACATGACTTTAGAAGAAAAATTAAAAGAGTACTTTTCGATATTCTGTCCTCGGAAAACTCCTATCTCGACATACGAAACATCATTCAAAAGGTCAAATCTTCTTAAGCTTTTATGTATTCTCAGAATAATAAGTATAGCCTTAATTGTATTATTATAGTATTTTTGTAGTATCTTTGTTTCTATACCTACTTTTAGTTAACTTCCTATTTCTGTAAACTTGTATACCTACTTTTTTAGTTAAGACATGACCCACCTAGATTAGCTAGCTACCTGTGGGCATGTCCAATTTGTTAAAATACTTATTAGAAAATAAAGAATAAAAAGAGAGAAAAAAAAAAGTTTCACTCAGAGAATATCGTTATCCATATTTAGATTATTTGTACCGAAATCGCTGCCTAACAACTACTATTTTAAAACGGTCACTTGCAGAGCCTGGGCTACTTATGGCGTCAGATTGGGGACAAAATGGTAATTTACATTTCGTGGCGTCGAGAAGTCATACACCCGTCGAACCTCCTCTTCGCGTTGTCCATTTCGTTTCTTCGTGTCGTCGTATTGCCCGTTTCGTCGTGTTTCTTTCTTCGTGTCATCGTGTTGCTCGATTCGTCGTTTTCTTCAGTTCGTCGACGACTGCATATACTAGTCAGCGGTAAGTCACGATTTCAGTCGTCAACGAATTGAAGAAAACGGCGAATCGCGCAACACGATGGCAGGAAGAAAGAAACACGACGCGACCAGTTGGCTCAATCGAGAGTGCACTGGACTTTCAGGAGGTCGTGGTTCGAACCCAACACTCAGGGCCTTTAAATAACTGAGGAGAAAGTTCTGCCTTTGTAATTACATCTGCATATGGTTAGACTTTCTAGTCTTCTCGGATAAGGACGATAAGCCGGAGGTCCCGTCTCACAGCCCTTGTTCATTAACTCTGTGGAACGTTAAAGAACCCACACACTATTCGCAAAGAGTAGGGCAAGCTGTACCTGGTGTTGTGGTCTGACCT
Source organism: Astreopora myriophthalma (assembly GCA_014634185.1). Lineage (NCBI taxonomy): Eukaryota > Metazoa > Cnidaria > Anthozoa > Scleractinia > Acroporidae > Astreopora > Astreopora myriophthalma. The sequence goes on from BLFK01000281.1 coordinate 5,124, forward strand.
TCTGATCTTTCCAGCATGTGGTCGGCTCGGCAGTATTAGCTTGAAGGGCTTCTGTGTGAATGAGACCACAACTGTGTATAACAGCCAGAAGTCAGGCTACTTAGCCAAGTGCTGGAACCTTACTTAAGACTTAAGACGACGACACGAAGAAAGCAATACGACGAAACGGGCAACACGAAGACACGAAATCGACGACGCGAAGAGGAGGTTTCGACGGGTGTATGAGTTTTCTACGCCACGAAATGTAAATTACCATTTTGTCCCCAATCTCACGCCACAGGGGCTAATGGAGTAAGTTTGCTAACTACTTACAATGTAAAATCGTTAAGGAATGACCAACAACTATGGGCGTGTTCATTCGACCAAAATTTCCGGAAATTCCAGTAAGAAATCGAATGAAACAGAAAATTTCCGGAAACTCATTTCGAAAATTCTGGTCAAGCTCTCGAGGTTGTCCATTTTTCCGGAAATTTTCTGTTCCATTTGGCGTTTCCACTCCGTACGATCTCCCAGACGTAAATGTTGCCTCGGCAAAGCTTGCAAGATGGTTCGCCATTTTAAATCTTGGCGGGAATTGCGCCCGAGCAGGAATAGAACGAGATCGGTTCAGTCAGATGGAAATACCGTTCCATTCGACACGCAGAAATTTCGGAAGTTCTTTCCGGAAATTTTGGTCGAATGGAACGCGCCCCATATGGTAGCAACAAGAATTGTTTGGATAGCATACATAATGATACTGTAAAGAAAAAAAAAATTGACTGCACAGGATCATGTGCCTCTAACTTTTGACCCGCTAGACTAGTTACCATAGTAACTGTCACTTGTTTAGTGAACCGTGAAAACTCAGAAATCGATCCCAGTCTCTCTCGAGCAACGTTTTTTTCTGCTCGATAAGTATAAAATGATCCTGCCTAGTTTTAATCCCCACCAAATGTAGGTTTACCTGGAGAATCTGTTTACAAGTCTAAGCTTGATTACGGCCTTCTAAGCAAACTAAAAAGAAAACAAAACAATACCAAAAACAAGAAAAAGAGGAGGGAAGCTCGACTGTCCGCTGAATGGACAAAAGCCACCCGTGAACTTTGAACCGGAAATCTTCCAGAGTAAAGGCTTCCGGAAGCCTTTTGTCTAACCGTGCGCCTGGCAGGGGGACGAGATAACTTCACACCCCACCGTACCCTACAGGGAATTGTTGTTTTCTCAGAATCAGACAGTCATGGCGGCCTCCCAACAAAACGACGTGGTTTCAGCTGTAGAAAATGAAATCTGTTGTCCTATCTGCTTGGATGAATTTGAGGAGCCGAAGTGCCTTCCTAGCTGTGCTCATAATGTCTGTCAACTTTGTCTGGAGGGAATGGTAAAGAAAAGAAATAACATTATTGAATGTCCAGTGTGTCGTGTCGAATCCTGTATTCCGAATGGAGGTGTTGCTGCTTTTCCAAAGAATCACTTATTGGTTCGCTTGATCGAGCGAGCACCAGGAAGAAAAGAGAAGCAATTCGTTAATGAAGCTCTAAATAACTGCAGGGTGAAGCTAGAAAGCGCGAAGGCCGCTCTTAAAGGAATGGAAGATCGCTTTGAAAGTGCCAGAAGCCAAGCGAACGAAACAAAGGAGAAAATAACATCTACAGCTGAGAAAGTCATATTAATGGTCCGCACTCAAGAACAAAAGATGATCGATGAAATTGATAAAAGATTTAGAGAAAGTAGAAACGAAGGAACATTCGAAACACACAAACTCACCGCTATGGAGCTGTGTGAGAATGCTTCTGGTTGCATCCAAACTGTACAAGACATCTTGCAAAATGTTGAATTGACCGATCTCACAGATCTGAAGGAAGCGCTGGTCGATGAACTAGATGACTTTTCCAAGTCTTTGGAAGCGCGAACATTCTGGGCAAAGTGTGAGTTTAAAGAGCCATTTGATGTTTTATTTACAAACACAGATTCAGTTGAGAAGTTCATTGAAGACGAGTGTTCCCTTGGCAACCTTGTTATTAAGGCTGATGCATCCCCAGCTCAACCACCTCCTCAGCGGGATGATGTTTGCTCGGCTTCTGTTTTGTCAGTTTGGGTTGTTGATCCTGTCCCAGCTACTCCAACAGATTCAGATTATTCCAGCTCTGGATCTGTGATTCAGACTATAGACAGCTCCTCCTGTGGGATAGCAAAGTTCAATCCTTTCTCGGTCGCTGCTTGGCGAAATTCTGGCCGTTTCGTAGCATTGGATGAAGAAAAGAAGCGAGTGCACATCTTTGATGAGGAAGGAGACCCCATGCTGTCATTTCGCATAATGTACGGGGATCTTTGGGACATTGCAGTTCATGACGATGAGATAGTTGTCGTCAATCGTGAAAGCAACCGTCTTTTGCACTACGACATGAATGGGAACTTTCAGAAAAAGTTTATGGCTGCCCCAAAAGAAAATGTTAAGTTCACATCGTTGTCTGTTGATATTCATAGTCGTTTTATCGTTACTTCAAACCCACACTATGGTGAAGAAGTAAAGGCGTGCATTCTTGTGTACACCCCAGCAGGAAGACTCTCTTTTATGTTCGGTGAAGATGAACTGGTATCACCAGAGAAAGCAGTATTTTTGAGTGGCAAGTTTTTTGTGCCGGACAGTGAGCGAGGCAGTGTTCTGGTGTTTGACAAAATTGGTGGTTATCTGGATGAAATTGGAGGTGATAGACTGGAATACCCATCCAGCATTGCAGCTGATCACGTCAGTGGAAACCTGGTTGTGAGTGACCACAGAAATTCTTCAATCTACATCTACAACCAAGATGGACTTCTGCTGTGTTGTTTCCCCACAGAACACATCCCAAAGCAGATTGCTCTGGCCAACAACTGCAAGAGATTGGTTATTTGCAGTGACACTGGTGATGGCAGAAACAAGATTCAGATTGTCACTTATTAACAATATTACATGTAGACTATGAGTTCGAGTTTTCTATCAGTCAATAGATAGTCAATGAGGCGTGTAGTGCTGAGTTGGCTATTTGAC
>BLFK01000281.1:22676-42072 GCA_014634185.1 Astreopora myriophthalma
TCGCTAATTTTAATTTGTCAAGAAAATTACCACTATCAAAGGAGTCATTGACTAGAAATGCAAGAGGCTCAGATATATAATCCCTAATAGTTTTCAGAATAGTAACAGGTACACTATTTGGGCCAGAAGACTTACTAACATCCATTTGACCAATAAAAAATCCAGATTTCATGTGAAGTAACAGGGGATGGAAAAATTGATCTTGAATAGTTACCCTTAAGGTAGAATAAGGGGCTATGACTTCCCTGGGGGATTCCCTTCTCCGTAGTTTTACCAACATTAGCAAAAAAGTTATTAAAGATGTTTGCAATGTCTTTACGAATTATTAGTTTAAATGGAAGTTACATAGCTGTTTTTACATTTGCCAACATTTAAGATCGATCTAATACCAGACCACAGCTTTTGCATGTTATGCTTATTTAATGAAAAATATTGATTAAAATATGAGGTTTTACTATCTTTCAGATCTTTAACAACCCTATTTCTAAATTTCTTATAAAGATAATTAAGGGTAGTATTTGGTTGTTTACATTTAAGTAATTTGGAATATAGTTTGTCCCTATACTACATTTTAGCAAAGATCTCTTTAGTAATGCAAGGTTTGGAGTATATTTTAACCTCCTTCTTGGTAAGCCTCTTATAAGGTACATGTATCTTACAAACAGAATCGATTTGGTCATTAAAAAAATCAAACTTGCCATTAGTGTTCAAATTGCTATGATAAATAGGGGAGAAATCACGATGAGATATTTCGTCAACAAAAGCTTCCTCACTAAAATGAGAGTAATCATGTTTGTAATAGTTAAAGGAGGCATAATTTACTTTCAGATCTTCAATGATCAGAAACTGTGGAAAATGGTCAGATATTTTGGTGACTAGATTTCCACTAAGAGCATTAAAGTTGAAAGTGTTAGCAAAAATATTATCAATTAAAGTGGCACTTCTATCGGTTACACAGGTTGGTTGGAGAATATAAGGCAAAAGGTAATTAGAGTTCATCATATTGAGAAAATTTTCAGAAGCAGGATGGTTTATGAAATTTAGTAGGTTAATATTAAAATCACCTAGTATAAATATATTCTTATTTTCTCCTGCTAAATTATGCAATGTGGTCTCAATATGCTCAGTGAATCTTTCAGGAGAGGACGAGGGGTGCCTATATGCACAGCAACACAAAATACTTTTAGATTTAATATTCTTAATCTCAACCCAAACAGTTTCAAATTCCTCATCAGTTATACTAAGGTCAGTTCTTTTGACAGCGTTCAGTGATTTGCTGGTGTAGAGAGCAGCACCACCTGCAGCTGATCTGGAAGCTAGGCTGTGAATGTAAATTATAGCCATGCAAAACATTATTCATTTTGAATCCTCTTAAAACATTTTCTCGTGCTTCACTAACTCCTATAACTTGAAAGGGGAAACGAAATAAATCAAGGGTGGCATGCAAATCATCTAGATGAGCATCTAAACTGTTTAGGTTGACATGGAATAAGGAGAAATATGACTTATTAGATGATAAAGTCATTTTTTCAAAGTCATGGATATAAAAATACTTGGAGTTAATAGGATTGGGTATGTTATTTTCTATATCAGAATTATCAAGGTAAGGTATGCCAGAAACTTTAGACAATACATCAAGCGAAGGCAGGAATTCGAGATTAGATGGTATCCTACAGTTCATAAGGCTATATAGTTCAGAATCATCAACAGAAGAAAAAGGAAATATAGAGGCAATACAGTTTTTGCAATACCATACTTCATTACTTGATTGTAAAAGACAATAATCATTTAAGGATGGTCCATTACATTTGTAATGAATCCAGGAGAGGCAAATACCACAACATATAGCCTTATCATTCCTGTTCACAGGTCTGGAACAAATTCCACCTGAATACTTGTGATTGGTAGTAACAATGTTACTCATTTAGTGTTCCATTCATTTAGGTAATACGATTATCCTGGAGAATAACTGGCACTAGGTGGTCTATCCTTGATGATTAGTTTATCAAAGGAGAAGTAAGCGATCTTGCCCTCCTCCTTTGCTTGTTTTAATTTAGGAAAGAGTTCTCTTCGCTTCGCCATTGTTTCCTCAGCAAAATATCGATTCCATGAGGCTTGATTCTTCTGGCTGCTTTAAGGATCGCTTCTCTTTCCTTCCAATTGTAGAGTGTACAAACAACTGTTCTCGGTTTTGGAGTACCATCTGGTTTCTTATCTCTTCCGGTTCGATGTGCATGCTCAATTGCAGGAGGTGAATTCATCTGCAACTTTTCAGTGAACATCTCCTTAACTTTGCCTTCCGTACTCTCCCAACTTTCTCCCGACTCTTCTACTATGCCTTCAATACGGACATTATTTCTATGGCTTTGATTTTCGAGGTAAGTTGCTTTCTCAAGCTGCTTTGCGCCAAGTGTTTGGAGCTTAATGATCTCCTCAGTCATCGATTGTAAATTCGTATCAAGCAGATTAATCTGCGTTTTGTGGTTTTCAATATCCTTCTGGCTAAATTCAAGACTTGCTTTAAGGTCAGCAACTTTACCCACAAGATCGTTGATCCTCTTAGTTAGACTTCCCACAATAGATTCCACGAAGTTCTTAAACATTCGCTCTTGTAATTGCAGGAGTTCACGAATACTTAACGAGGCGAACTCGCCATCTTCGCACCCTTCCACCTAAGCAGAACTCGATTTTGAACTGGATTTACTTTTGTTGGGCATGATTAGAAAAAGTGAAAACAAAATGACGATAGTGCAGAAGAAATACTTGGTTATATCACACAAAAATATCGGAAAGGTCACTTAAAAGCAGGAGGCAAAAAGAACACGTCCACCATTCCCGCTGACCACTGTTCCTCTATGCATTGATATAGGTGGAGGCACATGTAGCCAACATAATTTGTATCACACAAATCCCATTTAAATTCGTACTTGACACTCTGCTGGTTGACTTGTGGAGCTTAATTTCCATTTGTCTCCCCTGTCTGGTTGCTTCACAGATTTTAACCTTAATAACACAACAGCGACATTTGTCCTCCCTGGATGCTACATCACTTTTTTAAAATAATAATATTATTGTAAACTTGTAAGCACAACACCCATCCTGTCAATTCATGCGCAAGCCTTTGATGCAGGTAGGTAGGTAGGTAGGTAGGTATTTTATTTATCCACATTACATGGATGAGTACAAGACTCATTTAAACGTGAACGTGCCAAATAAGTATAAATCCATATATATAAAAACATTAAATAAATAAGATAAAATGAAATAAAAATAATTCAAAGACCAGCAATACTAAGGGGAAAACGAACTATATAAAATCCAAAGTATGTACAAATGTTACAATTACATTTTACTCCAGTAGTCAAATTGACATTATTTAGCAGAGACTTGAAAACGTTAAGAGATGGAGCTCTCCTAACACAGTCAGGTAGATTGTTCCATAATCTTGAGATGATGTAACAATATGACCTATGCATAAATCTACTATTATAGATTGGCTGATGTTGCTTGTTAAAGCCTCTAAGGTCATATTCATTATTACGAAATAAGAACATCTCCTAATATTAATCGGCCCCATATTGTACATGCATGCCAGAGCATGGGAATATCTACTATGCTCCAGGGTCTTTAGGTCAACATGGCTAAGTAGGTCACTATATGAAGTTGACTTAGACATATTCATAAGAGATCGAATCGCGTACTGATTTGTAAGTTCCAGCTTATTATAAAGACCAGGTGATAACCCAACTAAAACCGGAGCACAGTATTCTAGATGTGGCAAAATAAAAGCCTTGTAAATATTAACCATTACTTCTGACGGTATGAATTTACGAACTCTCCTGAGAGCAGCAACTTTAACATTAACCTTATTGCATATCGATTTAACATGGGCTTTAAAAGATAGGGAACTATCAATAGTTAGACAATTCGTAGTATGGCAGATCATCACCCAAAGGTAAAACTTTAGTTTTGGATTCATTAATACTTGAATAATTACACTTAAACCGTGATTGAAGCACATCAAACTTACTCTGAGATCTTAATTCTAACACGTCTTGATTAGAATGTGATAGGTACAGTGTCGTATCATCGGCATAAAGCCTAGCTTAGCATCATCAACAAAATAAGTGAGATCGTTAATGAATAGGTTGAATAGAAGAGGCCCCAAAATTGATCCTTGAGGAATACCATGTGTGATTGTCCTCCTGTCAGAATAAGCGTTACCAACTCTAACTCATTGCAATCTACCACACAGATATGAACGAATAAGATTAGCTGCAGATTCGGTAAAGCCATAAGCTTTCAATTTAGATATAAGTAAGTTGTGAGAGATCGAATCGAAGGCTTTAGATAAGTCCGTGGCAATGACAATACAATGATCCTTATTATCCAGAGCAGTTCTGAAATCTTCAGTCATTTTAATGATAGCAGTTGTACACGAATGACCCTTCAGAAAGCTAGAGAGACTGTTACTTAGTATTAACTTAGAAAAGTGAAGCATTTGGTCATACAGAACTCTTTCAAAGATTTTGGAGAAACATGTTAACACAGACACTGGTCGATAGTTGACCTTATCAGTTAAACTATCCTTCTTGTAAAGGGGGCTCACACATGAACCCAAGTAGATGCACTATTATGTCCTGTGATTTGTCTTGAGACCAGGTACATACATACTGAACCTTTCAAATGCCTAGATTACAGCCAAAGCCTCTTTTTAGGTGTGACTGTAGTGCCTCCCGGGTCAGTCAAGCTCCAATGTGCATATGAAATGACTCTCCACACATCTCTCAGTTGTTGGTTGAGTACTGCTTCCAGGCTAGCTGAGAAAGTGTCAGAAAAATTGTGGTCGCACAGGCAATCTCGTAGTTCTTCTGCCTATGTGATCAAGTGCTTCAGTTCATGAAAGTCACTTTGCTGTTCTGAATTCAATTAAAACAAAACTCCATTCCACTCACACTTGCATTAACAGTCTGCCCGACTTCACTCAATCTATAAAGCACTGCAAACAGATGGTTATCATGCTAACTATGGATCATCTGCAATGTTTGCAACCCTTCACAACCTGTGTTGACTTTCCTGGCTGAACAAAATCTTATATAAACCCCACTTGAAATCTTATTTAACATGGTACTGCCACTGAAGTTGTGTGAAAGCTCCTAAACTGTTGGAATCGGGTGGCGTTCTTGAATGATTGCATCATTTGCAGTATATTAAAAGGTCTTTTCATTGTGTGACCATTGTTGCATGTCTGTGTGGCTGACATGTTTAAGGATTTGTAAACTGATATGTTGTAAACTTTGAGCTGTCTTGGGTGAGAATTTTGACAAGATTGTTGTTAACAGATGAAATGATATATGAAATGAATCATATGTTGAACTGCGGATATGAAATCAAGTGAAGCTATGATCCTCGCAGTTATGAACGCAGTTTTAGTAATTGGGTAGAGAAGCCTGAAAAAATTCAGGACTTCAACGGGGTTTGAACCCGTGACCTTGCGATGCCGGTGCAACGATTATTGCTGTTGTAACTCTTGAATCATGACCTAAGGAATAAAAAGGTTTTTAAATAATGGATTTTCGTTATTCCGTACCGTGTTATTGGGACAGTTTGTGAAGCAAATCCATAACCAACATGCTAAGCCAGTGGCTTCACCAAATTGTCAGTATATGCAATTTCATCTCATACTCTTTTTGCAGATCCCTTTATCATAGAAATATCTGTCCAGCTGCCTGCCCACTGACACTATTTGCTTGAATAGGACCAGTCTGTAAAATACCAAACTGGGGTGTTTCTCTAGAAGGAAGTGTATGATCATGGCACTCAACAGTTGAAAAATCATCTGTTACCAGCTGCTGTGAAAGTTCCAAGGGTCAGTGAGGGTTCTTTGTCACCATTCATGAGCAGGATTTTTGCTCTCATGCATGACTCCCTGATCCCTCTTGAAGAAAATTCCAGGTTATTTCCTGATAGCTCTTTTGCCTTTAAACAAAGGGGTTGAATAGGCATTACTAACTATGCAGCTGGAAATGTTTCAGTAGAAGACCCCCATTTGATGAATGATTCACCAAAGTTAAAGGTTTTAAGGGCCTCTATCAAATAAGTCCAGAAAGCTGTTTCATTTTTGTGAAATCTATGATATCTTCAGTCAAATGAATAGCATCAAAAATAGACTGTCCCTTAACATATGCATACTGGCCCCCTTGAATTAAATGAAGTAAAACCCTTCTTAATCTTAAGGCTAGAGCTTTTAATGCAATTTTGGTATCAAATTTAATGGGAAAGTAGTTGCCAGTTTTTTATGTATGTTCTGTCCCTGCGCTTCTCCTCAATAAGCCTAATTATTGCCTCCCTCTGTGAATTCGACAATTCACCGCACTCATGGGAAAAAAATATTGAAAGAATCAGTCATGAGTGGTGTTATTCCCGAAAGTGATGCAGGCATACTCCTACTGTTGGGAGCAGTCAGATGTTTTCCAAGTATGCCTGCATCACTTTCTGGAATAACACCATTCTCACTATTCACCACGCGCGAACTTTAACATCTTATTTCTTTCGACCATAAAGGAACTACTGTAGAAAATACTGTTGAAAGGAATATACCAAGAATGTGAAGTGATAAAGTTCAAAGCAATGCTGTATACAGGATTAAGAATAACAAACTATAAGTTACTTAAGCAATAGAAATCCTCATTACTATTGCTAAACTACAACAATGCTGGAAAGAAAAACACAACGATACTGTTGGGTTCTTACAGTTTTGGGGTTGTTTTGTGAAAGGTTATCTGTTTGTTAAAAGATAAACGTGTACTTCATGGAAAAGTAGCACCTCCTTTGCTTAAGTATGTGTGTGCTAATTGTTTCCATGTATCCCTACTGCACACTCAAGCTGTGTTGCAATGCACAAAAACCACTTTAACCATTTATTTCTGATAAGTTGATGAGGCTACATGATGATGACCGATTTATTGGGGCATTATTTGATTGCCCTTTTCTCCAAGACAAAGTTGGTGACCCCCATTTTTTTTAAATTTGCCAAGGAGTAACTCATAGCCTTACTCCAGGTGAGAAAAGAAAAAGAAATCCACTGTGGGAACATTTTAGCATGAAAGCCTTCATGATTCAGTGCTTAACACTCAAAGAAAATAAAAGATGTTAGTTGCAACTTCCTTTATAATTATGCCAAGTCTGTGAATTAAAAAGGCTCTGTCTTTTCCTGTTAAAGTGGATGGTCGGAAATCGCTTTACCTAGCAGGTGCAGTTACATATATGTATATACATATGCTAATAGTGCTATTGCCAAATTTAATTTTTACAAAAAGTTGTTATCTAAGACTTGTTTTGCTAGAAACAAATTATTTGACCATTGTCGATTTGGGGTGATGGGGACTTCAATACCATGACAACCCGTAGGTTTTCGTTGCATTTAACTTCAAACAACCTGGCCCTGAGCTGTGTAACCTTCCAACGAAGAAATATAAAGCAAGGTTGAAACAGATTCCATGTGCTAGTAATGAACTTGCAGGGATCAACAACACAAGTGTGCTTTATACTCTCTGATGCACATATGCATAATAAAAATTAATTAATTTTGGTCCTTTTTTATTAAAGGCTGCTTATCAAGAACTTTGTAAAGATTTCAAGGTGGAGATACCCCAGTGTAAGCCTCTGTCACCAGGGGAGATTCTGGGATGTACGGCTCCAAGACTCAAAGAACGAGATGCATTTGTGTAAGGCAATTGTTTGTTGTTGTTGTTGTTTTTCTGATCATCGTATTCAAATTACAAAGAGGCATACAATACTTAAATACTTCCTAATGAAATTAATCATGTTTTGTGTGTGTGTGTGTGTGTGTGTGTGTGTGTGTGTGTGTGTGTGCAGTCTGGAAGTTTTACTGCTGTTGCACGGTGTCCAATGGATGTTCCCTATAACTATGTAAGGAAAGAGCTCTGAAGGAAAGAGAATTTGAATTTCTTTGTAGCATGAACAATGGGGAAAACGAAGGATATGATTAATTATTTCTGATGGTAATGACGTTTTTATTATGAGAAATAAGAAAGTTTGACTAAGAATTTAAATGGAACTCTGAAAGCTCATTACTGATAGTACTGTGGGTACCATTATTTGAGAGAAGGACATGAATTTGGCATTCTGGTTGGTACAGAGAAAATGGGCATACCATGTTTCAGGAAACATATTTCAAACTTATACACATGTCTGCACTGTACCATTGTATTCAATATCTCTAGTTACCTTGGAGATGGACGATTTCATTTAGAAGCTGTCATGATTGCTAATCCATCTATTCCAGCTTACAGGTATGCCTGATTAGGAAGGTGTGATTGCATAAGGGCTTTAGTTTGAATTCACCCATTTTATGACTTGTGGTAGACAACACCAAGTGTATTGCAGAGTTGAGGTTCCTGGGAAATATATGTAGCAAGAATCGGACAGGATACACACATTGTTTTTTTTTGGTTACAACAAGCTTTCTTGCCTGAGCTTTGTTTCACTGTTGTGTTACTTTTAAAGGAAACTGTTCTTTTCAAGGGCAGCGCTAAAAGCCTGAATCCGGAACTGGATAAATTTCCTGCTAGTGAACAAGTTGAATGTTTATGCAAAATTGAGGTGAAGTCATAGTTAAACTTCTAACTGGATGTTTTTGAGATGGCTCTCTTACATCCAAACAAGATGGATAAGTTGTGCTGGCCAATCCAAATAGATTTTGTTTGGCCTCATATGGTCATGAGACAATTTTAAATTTAATACAGTGTAGAAATATTTTGCTCTTCTCTTGCGGAAAAAATGAACGTAATGGGTGAATAAGTTGTACTGGCCAATCCAAATAGATTTTGTATGACCTCGAACGGTCATGACACAATTTTAATAGAGTGTAGAAATATTTTGCTGTTCTCTTGCAGAAAAAGTGAAAGAAATGTCATTGCAAATATTGAATGTTTTAATTTTTGACACTAGAGCTAAAAATTAATTTCCCACCAAACTAAAAATCTCAAAATGATTACCTGTGCAGTAAAGAAAATGAACTTGTTAGTTTGTGTATCTTGGATTTGGAAGTACACTGTATATAGATAAACATTTTTCACAAATATCATGATCACCAACTGTAAATTAGCTGTTTTGGCTTGCAGCTTGCATAATTGCACAGCAAAACACCTGACAAACATCTCATGGCAAGGTACAAGCTCTTGGTTCAAGACAACAATTATTCTGCATTTTTTTTATTTTTTTTTATTATTTTTATTTATTCATTTTTTTTTTGTGTGTGAGTAAATCATATAGAATAAATAAATGAAAACTCAGGTCCTGGCTCCTGGATAACTGATGAAACTATCGGGTGATTAGTCTTTAATCCAAGAGTAAATTACTTATTTCCAGGATAAGTAATCCAGGGTTAAAATGCGGCTCCTGAAAGCTGATTTATTAAACTAATAATAAACCCGTCACACTTGTTATTCAGTTGCAGGAAGTGGGAAAATTACTTAATAGGAGAAAAATGTGGCTTGCATTTCAAGTCTTTGTGGTCTTCCACCACTTTTATATAAAGTGAAATGAATGAAGCCTTGATAATTGATATTAATCTTGTGCTTGTTTAAGGAAAAAAGCTACATTGTAGACAAATCCTTCCAATGTTGCCAGAAGACAGTGAAATGAGCATACTGGAAATTAGGATTGACTAGAAGTGATGTTGACTTGCTGGATAAAACAGTAAATCCAGACAAAGGGGACAATCGAATTGGTGCTGGCAGGTCCATTTTCTCTCAGATCTTTTGCTTCTTAAATATTACCTATGAACCTACTTACTCAGCATGGATAAGATGATGATGATAGATGAGTAAAAAAGGTGACATCAGTTATGCATGGAGAGGTGCTATGATAATTTATGATGGAAAATTCCATGGTGTTTTGTTTTTGCTTTTTATCCCAAATGAAATACCTGGTAAATCACAGTTATTCTTGCGGAAATTTCTAAGGATAACAAGTTTATGTGTCAGTTGACTCACCATGGGGAACTATTCACAACATAACTAATGCTCCCCTATGTTTGTCTCTGACTAAATTAATGAATGGTTCATGCACCATTTTGTTTGTTCAAAAAAACTTTCTGCTCTGATTAGTGAGTTAATCGTCCTCTCTAGGTGGGTTAAATTTAACCCTTGCTTTATCCTTGGGTTAATGTTAATCAGGTTTGGAGGAACTGGTTGTAACCAATAAATAAATTTTAACTGTGGATTCATATGATTTAATCCCTGATTAGATGAGTTTTGATTGTTGTTTTAGGTATGACCCATACAGCAAAATATTTTCCCGTGAATATTTTGACATTGATGCCATGTTCAAAGCAAGAAAGGAAGCAATATGTACAGCATCCCAGGCCAGAAAATTTGGACTCATTCTTAGCACGTTGGGAAGACAAGGGAGCCCCAAGGTCTTACAGGTACCTTTCTTGTCACATAATAAACTTATTTCTGATGATGACAGGAGGCCTTGAGGTTAAACGGTTCTGTTTTTCTTAGACAGGTAGTGTCTTAAAATGCTTTTAGTATATACCACGCAAGGGAAGAGTGCTTTTTGTGTGTGCTGATTGGCTAGCTTGGAGGTGATTAGCCAAGTACTATTCACCTCCAAGCATCTGAAGAGAAACAAGATGGCTTCCCATTTTGCTTCAGTTTCCAAAGAGGAAATTATTTTTGTAAACGAGGAGGCTGTACGCAAGAACTCTATCCTGATACTGTACGGTGGCTTTTCAAAATATAATATGTGGGTAGGGTAACTATAATTGAATGGCTGGGGGCATAAACAGCCTATGTTCAATTTTAGGCCATTTTTCAATTTTGCTCAGATTTGCATAGAGCATATGACCTCCAATTTGCCTGAATTTGCCTAGTGCATATGACCTGCAATTCGATCAAAAAACATTACTTTAGGGTTTTTTCACTTGGTTTTGCTTTTTTCCTCAAGAAATATGAGAGAAACATCTCCAAGCACAGCGCAATGGATGCAAGTAATTTTGCCAAGGAAATTTGTGAGAGTCACGGCGGCACAATCAGATAGCCATGATGCCTTCTGAGATAGCATGAAGCATGCCTATTCCAATGGTTCAATCAAGAATTCTTATACTTTCTTTTCTCTTTCTTTTTTCCCTTTTTTCCCCATTTTTTTTTCTTTTCGAAATCAAAACAAAACAAAAAATTACATTGATGAAGTGTTGAAGTTATCAGAAAAACAGCATCTCGCAAGAAATATGAATGAGCCGTGGTGGTGAAGGAAATAGCCTAGTCTTGTAGGCATACAATATTAAATGGCTCAAAGCTCACTGGGGTTGAATTTTCTTTTTAAATTGTTTTTTGTTTTCCTTTTTTTCAATTAGAAATAAAATACAGTGCTAAAATAAAAAATGCTGCAAAACAACAACAACAGAACAGTGCTACTTAGTTACATATCGCTTAATTGCAAGTCCACTTAAGTACAGTTCCACTAAACTACAGTTTCGCTTAATTACAGTGCTACTTAATTACAGATTGGTGCTCTTTACATTTACAACAATATTATACATCTTAATTTGTTGGTATCTTTCTTTTTTATTCCTTCTTGTCCTAATTTTTTAATCAAAACAACAGAACAGAACACGTCATGCTGTGCTTCAGGATTTTGGCCATATATTTCTTACAAAAGAAGCAAACCAAGTGAAAAAAGCCTTAACTTATGTTTTGTGGTTGTTTATGCCCCCAGCTGTCCAGTAAGTTTAAGTTGTCTGAGATTCATCTTTGCGACAACAGACAGCAGTTATTTTTACTTCCGATGGAAACCACAAATGCATAAGCAACCAGGACAAAAGTCTCTCAAAAGCAAAAGCCTCCATGAGGGGTGTGCATGTTCACACATCATTGTGTGGGCCAACGGATGCATGGAGGGTCAGTTTTTCGTAAAGAGGACTCAATGCAGCAAAAACGTTTAAAGCATGCAGGAAAAGGAAATTAGGCAGAAGCTTAAAATGCCTGCAAAAATGAAAATGAGAATGGAAGACAGAAATTATTTCAAGCAAGCAAAAGCATGTCACATATGCTTGAAGCCACTGTTGAAAAAAGATGTTTGAGGCTGCTGTGGCAATCCACGCTTTAGAGTACAAGGAGGGTTTTTCCTCATCTTGTACGGTGGGTTATGACTTTCTCCAAAAATATACAAAGTTGCATCAATAATGGATTTACTTCTGACAAGTTTGTACTAGAATGCGCAGTAAGACTAGGGGACCCACTATCCCCATACTTTGTTATAGCAGTAGAATTACTGGCAATTGAAGGGCTCAGAACAAAAACCTTCTCACTTTTTTAGTGCGTTTGGTCATTTGGCGAAATTGAGGCCAAATTTCGCGTAATACACAAAAACTAAGTTATGGAATTACCTATCCTAAGTGATGTGAACAAAATAACGGAGGAAAAGGAAAAACAATTTCCTGGGCCCTGGGGAAAGGGGAGGGGGGTGGGTGGGGGCACAAGAAAATATGAAAATACAGGTAAATTCTTTTTTGGGCTTCTTTTGATCGGATTGCCCTAATTTTTGGCATATAAGTGTGGGGATGTTTGCGCCGTAAT
The DNA here is from genome assembly GCA_014634185.1 of Astreopora myriophthalma. Lineage (NCBI taxonomy): Eukaryota > Metazoa > Cnidaria > Anthozoa > Scleractinia > Acroporidae > Astreopora > Astreopora myriophthalma. The sequence goes on from BLFK01000281.1 coordinate 35,285, forward strand.
TTTACTGCAGTTGATTCCATGGAAAGTGGCCACAATTTTGCCAAATGACCTAAAACTCGTGCAAAAAGTCAGTTAGGACGTTTTTGCCCGGAGCCCTTCAATTGCAGTTTGCAAAAATGCAGAAATTAAAGGGACTGCTATTGGGAGAGAGGAAACCAAGATACTTCAATATGCAGATGGCAGGACAGCAATACTCTCCAATATTAACTCGGCTCACACCCTTTTCAGCCTCCTTGAAGACTTTCAATTATTATCTGGTCTTTTGTTGAACCCTGCTAAGACTGAGGGTGTGTGGATCGGCTCCTCTGGAGAAAGCAAACAAAACCTTTTGGCCTAAAATGGCCAAATACCTAGGAGTATATTATTCTTATGATCAAAAGCTGCCAGAAGAGAAACATTTTATAGAAAAACTTGATGATATTAAGAAATTTATAAATGTGTGGACATCAAGAGCCGTCTCTTTACATGGGAAGGTAGCAATAATTAAATCCCTAATTATACCAAAATTACATATCCTCCATGTTGTCAGTGCCTAACGATCTTATTGAGGGCTTAAATGAATTACTATAGTTCTTGTGGAATGGTGTCAATAAGGTAACAAGACTCTCTGCTGCAAATGGTTATGAAAAGGGTGGCTCGAGAATGATTGACCTAGAAAGCATGATCAAATCCATAAGATTAGCGTGGTTAAAGCAAATTTTGGGCACAACAAAAGGGGCCTGGAAGGATTATTTACAATTCTCACTTGAAGGTTTTGGAGGAATTCTTCTTTTTCACGGCAGTTATGATATTAGAGATTCTGTCCCTTCATAGTTTTATCTTGAGTTATAACAGTGGTGGTTGGAATTTTGAGACAAATTTGACACCAAAAATCACTGTGAAAATATTTTATGGAATAACCTGAACATATGAATAGGCAAGGCAGCGATCTTTTAAATTTTTTTAGGGTAATGTCATCAAGGTAACTGATCTCCTTTAATACCATATCTCTTCCTTTCTGCTTTAGGGCCTCTGAAGTGAAATCAAAAGGTTATTACACTTTGTTCATAAGTATTTATTAAGGTGCAATATTGCATTAGCACGGAAAATCGGAAACGCGAGTTTTAAGTTAACAGATGCTCAACTGGAAAAGATTCTTAGGTATACCCCATAATGTGGCCACTGAATTTTATATCAAGGCTTTTCAGTGTAAAGTCCTTAATGACAAACTTTATATCAATACAAAGCTATATAAGATAGGCTACACAGCTGATGATACATGCTTCTTCTGTAAAATTGAATCTGAAATGTTAAAACATCTTCTCTTCTATATTGCAAGCACAGAAAACTATTGTGCATGGATTTTGAATCTTATCCTTTAAGTAATTAGTCTATTTCTGTTGTGCTCCAGGAGGTGTTGGTAGGTTTTACAAATTGTAGCTGCCCCTTACTCAACTACTTGTTATTAATTGCTAAAATTCATATATCGGACAGCACAAGAACCAACACAAAGTAAAAATTAATTAAATTAAACTGAAAGATATATTCTTTGATTGCCTGATCTCAGTTAATGTCAACCCTTTTCCGGTAGCTTGTGTGCTGTAGTAGACCTTTGCAAGTTTGGTGTCTATGTACAAAGGATTTACTGGTACTCATTTTTTGGTCCTTGCTTCACTTGGTCAGTCGATCCAGATGGCTTTCCCTGGATCTCTTTGATTAAGGCCCTATTTTGGTTTGCAAAATTCCAGCATGTAAAGCAATGAATTCCAAGCAAAGTGAGATATGTTTCATTGCAACCTAGCATCCATAGATAATTAGTCTTTAGCAATGCTCAAACCAGCAGCAGGGGAGAATTCAAGCAAAGGATCCATGGCTATATTAAAAAAAATTACAACCAGGGTGCTGGTGGTGAGAAAGAGGAGCTCTCCGTGTTTTTGTTGTTCACTGTGCTTGTAGAAGTCAGAGAACTCCAGGTCATAAGGCATTGTCAGCTTTTGCAAGTGCACCTGGTTGTAAAGCTTAATAGTGTGGTTGTTGTACTTAGGCTTTGAAGTGGTCCTTGGTGGTCCTTTCTGGTATTTGGCGTGGGTTGCCTGGTAGGCTTTGAGTGCCTTGTCATGCCAAACTTTTTTCATTTTGTATGGCCCAGGTGTCATTGCCAGAAAGGTACTGTGCAAGTTAGCTGTCTCCACTGAAATTGGCAGCACTCTCTCTCTCTCTCTGCAGCTCTGTATCTGTATGCGTGATAGTGACTGCTTATATTCAAATTCTGCGTGCGTGCAAATTATGACATAGCAGCGTACGTTGTAACGAAATTTCCCGTGTCCGTTTTATCTGATGAGTGCCGCACATGTTGTGTGGTAGAAAACTAGTCGAATCTTCAGTTGATCAGACCACCAAGATTATATTAACGATCTGCTTCTTCTATTGAGCACTCTGTCAACAGGTGTGTGCTCAATTGATGTATATATACTATTAGAATACAGGACAAGGGCTCCCGCTTCATCTTGATTAATTCCACAGAATATGAATGCAAAATGCTAGAACAACTTGCACTATAAAGCTTTACAATCAGATCCCACTTCAAGGCACTTAAGTCTAGTAGAACATTGGTGTTGTAAATGGCTGCAAAAGAGGGAGATTTCACCAGAAATTGCCTCCTGGATTATTAATAAAATGGCTAAACCTGGAACGGCATTTAACAACATCAAAACGCATAAGAAAGACGACCCACTTAGATTAATCAGGTCTTGCTGTGGAACAGCTATTGAGAACCTATCAGCCTTCACAGAATTTGCGGCCAGAAAACAACCATCTTTCATTAAGACCTACTGAACAGGATACAGGAACTCCATAAGCAGGGTCCTTTTCCCTTATGGAACCCTCCTGGTATCTTAGGATGTGGTCTCTATTTCCCCAACATTGATAATGAACTAGGGCTAGGAGCAGTTAAGAGAGCACTTGACTACAGAAATCAGTTATCTGAGAAGCCGTAGAAATTTGCCTGAAAAGCAATCACTCGGTTTTCAACTAGGAAGTTACCTTCCAATTCACGGTACTGCTATGGGACCAAAGAATGCCTGTAGCTAGCCTCTAGCAATGGGCGAAATAGACCAGAAGGCAGAATTTGGTGGCTCCCTTAAGCCTTCACAATGGTGAAGATACCATTATGATATCTTTGATCACTGGCAAAAAGGTCTCCCTGTGCTGAATTCCTTCACAGAGTACATTTATTCATTCTACCCCATTGTTAAAGTTGAATTAGTTTATTCTGAGACCAAAGTTAATGTTTTGGATCTTAACACTCCATTTAGTCGATGGTTTCATTCAGACTGATGTTTATTCCAAACCTAGAGACATCCATTTATACCTTTCTCCTTCCAGTGCCCATCCTAAGCATATTTTCAAAGCAGTCCCTTTTGGGGTTGCCTTGAGACCACAAAGAAACTGCTCCAGATACTTTTTTCTGAACAGCAGACTAGATGACTACCTTACAGACCAAGGATATTAGGCAGAATCAGTCAACCAAGAATTTTCCATAGCTGCAAGAATTCCCAGAGGTGATTTGCTCAAACCTTAAGTCAGAGATTCAAAAATATATATTTCCTTTCGTTCTTGCGGAATTCTGCGTAATCAATGGAGAAGGAGATCCCCTGCTAGGAAAGGAAACCGCAACAAATCTCGGAGTGCTGAAGATAGGGATAGAAGTGGCTGCAGTTCATGCAAGTTCAAAGAACATTGGTGAGATTCTGCAGGCAAAATACCCAAAAGTCTTCAATGGCATAGGGAAGCGGAAAGGCCGAGCGGTCAAGCTCCACATCGATCCAAACGTGAAGCCTTTGGCTCAGCCAATAAGGAGAACTCCTTTCAGTCTTAGATCAAAGGTAGAAGAGAAGATCCAGGAACTGGTTGACCTTGACATCGTAGAGCCAGCTCAAGGGCCAACTCCATGGGTAAACCCAGTAGTTGTCGTCCCAAAGTCGGGAGGGGACATCAGTGTTTGCATAGACATGCGCAGGGCAAACCAGGCCGTACTAAGAGAGAGGCACCCAATCCCCACAGTTGACGAGATAATGCAGAAGTTGAATGGCAGTAAGGTGTTCAGTAAACTCGACTTAAAATGGGGCTACCATCAACTGGAGCGCGGACTGACCCTCAATGCAGGAAAGTGCCAATTCAGCATGGACAAGCTAACATTCGTGGGAATGGTGCTGTCAGGAAATGGAATCAGTTGTGCAGCAGAGAAGGTTGTAGCTGTCACCAGTGCAAGAGAACCTCAGAATGCATCAGACACGCAGCTTCCTAGGTCTAGTAAACTACTGTGGGCGGTTCATTCCCGACCTAGCAACGATCTCTGAACCACTGAGGCGTCTGACAAAAGCAGGGACACCGTTTGTGTTTGGCAAAGAGCAGAAGGAGGCATTCGAAGAATTGAAGAAACGCCTGTCTAGAGCAAAGACTTTAGGGTATTTTGACAAAGATGCCCCAACGCAAGTAGTCGCTGACGCCAGCCCAGTTGGGCTCGGGGCCGTTCTAACACAGATACACTGAGATGGTCCGAGAATTATCAGTTACGCAAGCCGCAGCCTGACCGAAACAGAGCGCAGATATTCGCAGACAGAGAAAGAGGCACTTGCACTCATATGGGCTTGTGAGAAGTTTCACCCTTACATTTATGGAACACCATTCGAACTTGTAACTGACCACAAACCACTGGAGGTAATTTGTGGGCCAAAATCAATCATGGGTCCTAAGAATGCAGCCGTACAAGTTTAAAGTGAGGTACCAACCAGGACCGAAGAACATTGCTGACTCATTATCAAGGTTGGTGGGCAGTGAAGAGAGTGGAAGCAGACACTCATCGCAGGCAGAAGAATATGTACGATTTGTAGCAGTATCAGCAACACCCAGTGCAGTGACGACTCGTGCGGTAGAAGAGGCATCCGCTGAAGAAGAACTCGGAGTGGTCAGAAAGTGCATCAATGGAAAGCCATGGGATCAACTGGTCTACAAACAATACCTTCCATGCAGTGGTGAGTTGTGCACGATTGGACAGTTGGTACTCAGGGGGACAAGAATCGTCATCCCGAAGAAACTAGACCGAGAATGCTATCCCTTGCTCATGAAGGCCATTTGGGCATCGTCGGGACTAAACAGCTACGGAAAAAGATGCTGAGAAATACTGTAAAACCTGTTATGGTTGTCAATTGGTCAGTCGCCCCAGTGCCCCAGAACCTGTTAGAATAACCGCACTACCAACCAGACCATGGAGAGATTTGGCTTTCGATCTCCTGGGACCGTTACCAACTGGCGAGTCAGTTCTTGTTGTGGTCGACTATTATAGCCGTTACTATGAGGTTGACACTCTAAGATCCACCGTCACTTCCAAGATCATCTCAAGTCTAGAAGAGATGTTTGCAAGACATGGCCTACCAGAGAGTCTGAAATCAGACAATGGACCACAGTTCATAGCAAGCTAAATGGCCTCAGGCAAACGGTGAGGTGGAGCGTCAAAACAGTTCACTGCTAAAACGACTGCAGATTGCTCATGCTGAGAAAAAGAATTGGAAGAGAGAACTGATCACATACCTTGCAGCCTGCCGAAGTCTGCCACACCCAACGACAGGAGTAAGCCCAGCTGAATTGCTCTTTGGCCGCAAAATACGTACCAAACTTCCAGAGCTGAGTGATGTACATGTAGAACAAGAAGTGCGTGACAGAGAGAGCGAACAGAAGAGCAAGAGCAAGAGCAAAGCGTATGCAGACACAAGGAGAGGTGCATCATACTCAGAAGTGCTTCCGGGTGACCAGGTTTTAGTACAACAGGAGAAAACGGACAAGTTCTCAACTCGGTTCAACCCGAACCCGTACACAGTCCTGAGCAAACATGGTAGCAGCTTGGTTGTACAATGCCAGGAAGGAGTACAGTACTCGCGCAACACCTCACATGTTAAGAAACTACTACGGAACAGTGACATACCAAGTACACAGGAGGAAACAGTGTCAGAAACACAGGAGCAGGAGGGACCCGCCCAAGGGCAAAGTGCAGTGCAGGAGCCAAATGCTGTTAAACCCAGAGTTCCAAATGCTGTTGAACCCAGAGTTCCAAATGCTGTTAAACCCGGAGTTCCAAATGCTGTTGAACCCAGAGTTCCAAATGCTGTTAATCCCAGAGTTCCAAATGTTGTTGTACACAGAGTTCCAAATGCTGTTGAACCCAGAGTTCCAAGTGCTATTGAGCTGAGAGTTCCAATTGCTCCCAAACCCGAAGTCCCACTCAGGAGATCAAACAGGCCCAGAGCGGCACCAAGTTATCTCAAGGACTACTACACTAACTCTCAAAGACACTCTCAACAATAACGTGGGAGAAACATTAGGACATTATCGTTGTTGATATTATGAGATGCATTTAACCACTCAGAGACATTGTTTCTCGTAAATAGGACTGTTTGTCATGTTTTATTGACGTTTCACCGTTAGACTTATAATGTTACCGTTTATCTAAAAAGGGGAGGGATGTAGTGTTTTAGAACCCAGGTCCCCCCTCGGACAGAGACGCCTGACTGTATGAGCGACGAGCACGAGACAATAAATAGTTATATTCTTAGTTCAATCCGGCCAAATCATCAGCTATCCCCAGCTAACTCGGTACACAACACTGTGAACTTTTCTTTCAATTTGTTTTGTAACTTGTAATTAGTGCTATGTATATCCATTACAGTTAAACCTTATTTAAACCTCAATTGTAACTACACTTGCATTAACTGGTGAAGGTCATGACACCGAAAATTTTTATTTTTTACCTCAAT